>OZ035875.1:16822647-17127647 GCA_964034865.1 Eristalis intricaria
CCTACTCCAACATGTTGGCCCATACTCAGCAAATTGTATAACGAGCAGCAATGTGAATGAGAAATCGGGATATAACCATAGACATATGTCACAACATATGTTCTCACTTGCAACAAAGAGGAAATACAAAAACTGGAATGTGTTGATCCAAACAATTTTTAAGAACATCATGTCTTATGCACGATTCGAACGAGTTCGATCAAACTGGGACGCGGTAGTAAGTCCCATTCAAAAGAAAAAGTGGCATATTTCTTTTCTCTGCATGTGATATCTATGGAGCTGTAAATATATGTGATGTATATCTGTGGTAGAATCTTGGTAAACACGTATACAAAACTAGGTTCTTTTACAACATATTTACATTTTAACGTAACCCCTGTCAAATTTCCTGAATTTCGACGACGAGCGAGACTAGTACTTCAAAATTTGCCTCGAGCTCTATTCTACACATCTGTGGAGTGAGGGTGAACACATCCCAACGACTGACAACCATTACGAAAAAGAATGAAGTTAATGCATAAAGACTTTTAGACTTCCAGATTACTGTAGCGTCATCCAGGCAGATACAATGGCTATTTGTGAAGCCGCTGAATGGTTGTTGATGAGGACGATATTGACCTAAAGCATCGTCATTTTCACTGAATTCGTCCGTGACTGGATCACTGTGGCGTAGTGGGTAAGTGCCGATACCTGAATTTACCACCTATCCATAATTTACGGCTCCACCACTTTCTCACAGGACACTGAGCAATGGGTAGATACGCCGCGAGACTAGGATTACCATACGACTTCTGTAGCAGAAGTATGGATGAGGAAGAAAAGGAAAACTTCTTACATCTACTCTGCAACTGCCCTGCACTGCCCTCCATTAGGAAAGAAACCCTTGGAGAATTCAATATAAATGAACTAGCGGATATATCAGAAAAGGATGTCAAATCAATTTGGGCATTCGCCCCAAAAAACAAAGTGGTTCCAAGAGTAACGGACAGTAACCGGCTCAGTGGCAACACAATAGACGTCTAAGTGAATCAGTAATTTTCGATGGAAGCTACATAACCTAAACTAACCTAACTTAATGCATAAAGGCACGTGTATAGCTTTCCCGATATAAGAAATTGTAGTGGGCCATCTTGTAATCTTCGGCCTGTAATTTGCATCACTTGTCCTACTATTGTCCGTTGCCATTGGTCGATCGAGGACGGCTTTACAAGGCCGCCTTCACGCTTCGTAAACGGCTACAACTCAAGGTATTTGAAGGAGCACATTTGTTATAAAAAAAACTATATTGTTTGGCATTGTCATTGAGCGCTTAAGCTACAATTGCTGGGTCCACGCAAATAATCATACTGACCACCAGTTTTACGTTCTTCCTTCATGCAAGGATCATCAGATTTGTCATGCATTCTCCAGAGTCCCACGAAAGGCATATTGATGTTAATAGATTTCACATTACTTGCTGCGTATTGGCTCTTCCACATATAACACACGTGTATCATCCTCATCACCATGTTCCGCACATGTACATGCATAAGCCTGAACGCAGTTGAGTATGTTCATTATGTACTATTATGGCGCTGGATTTAAACTAGGATCTCATAATGTTAATGGGCTCTACGTAGACACTCTTGTCCAACGTATAATCGCCGTCGGGTGGTAACAACCGTCTCAATCCGAGGGCAAACTGTTGCACACACTCCGATTTCACACAAACCCTCCTCCCGTTCGTCGTACAGCTACATAGCCAGATAATCCAATGATGTGTATCTACTTTTATTATGAACTCACTGGCTGTTCTCTCATTAACGCCAGACGTAAAAATGAAAGAAGAACAAACGCAAATGTTTTTCTTGGCCGGCATTACCTCGGGGCCAGTGCGGAGCATGGCAACCAGTAATTGACTTCTGACCGCCGACTTGCAATCAAGAGCGCATGAGGCCTCTAATTTTTCAAGCTCAACGAACACTTTATAGGTGTGTGTATATCAGACAGTGGTGAGCAAATATCCTAGTGCCTGATTTGACCTTTGCCAGCTGTGTGCTCACAAGTAGCCACATGCAACGTGGGTAAAAGCCACAGACGTTGCTATGCACACTGAAACTGCTTACATTGCTGCTAGTTAAGGGTGCTTAGCGTAAGCGCTGCGAAAAAAAAACACATTGCAATTCATCAAGAGTCATCCACTGCAAGGAATCGCACATAGAGAACCCCCTTTTTATTTCTATGGCTTCTCACTCATTTCAGTGTGCGTCTGGCAAAGGTTAATCGTTTTTCTTTACAGGTGGACGGTTTGTATTCGGCGGCGCTCTACTTCGGCAAACTTTTGTATATTCCCTTGAAATTATTCAGAAAGTTGTTAATAGCAACTGAAGGCCTGCCAAAAATGTTCCCTTTTATCCTTGTCAACTAATCTCCACAGTTTTTCTTTTTGCTAACAATCCACAACCCTTCTGTGCCCGGAAAGCGATAAATAAAGCAAAGGAGGAGTAACGAGGGTGAAACAAGAAAAAAAAATGATGGAATAACGCGGCCGAAGTTTTTTGGATGGCGAAATAGAAAATTATCCACAGAGATGTCACGGAATACAAATGGCGGCAATTTGGCTGGAGGACAGATAGGAGGGGACAGTTGGCTTGACATGCCTTCCCTTTGGTGTCAACAGACTGCTGGGCTCTCAATGACCAAAAAGTGATTTATCCAGTTCTGTGCTCACCTGTATCTGTGAATGTGTGTGTATAAGAGTGCTGCCTCAGAAGAGTCGCTTGACATGGTGGCATGGGGGCATGTCCGTCTGGGAAAACTGTCAGTCAAGTGATGTCGGCAGCTGGTTAGTCCCAAGTCAAAATATCATTGCTTGAGATTAATGTCTCTGGCGAAGGGATTTCCGATGCTACAGCATTTGGAGATGTTATTTTGCTGGTTAAGAACGCAGCATCTGCTTTTATTGCAATGAATAATTGCGTCTACAAAGTACGAGTGTTAAATTGGAGAGCAAAAAGTTTGAAGTACAGCAACTACAGTCGTATTCAAATTAATACCATAATGGCGCGTGTTACGTTGATCTGATGCAGATGCCCTAGGTATTTTTGAGTTCTGTGCGATTTATGAAATGTTAACAATAATTATATTTATTGAATCAAAAAACCTCCCGACATAGTCGGAGGTCTTTCATAGACTGAACTAGAATCTATGCACATATCCACAAAAACAACTGTTAGTAAATTACTAAGAGGAAAACAAACAGGAGGAGACAAAATATGAAAAGAATACTACTGAATTTAACACGTAAATAAATGGGAGAATGAAGGAAGAGGAAAAGACGGAAACCTAGGGAATGTGTAACAATTTGACAAAGACTGTGTATATATACCAAGTTGCTTGCAGGGAATGTGTAGCAGTGGCGTCCATATAAATCGATTCCTAACGAGTTACCTTTTAAAATTCGAATCTTCAACAATGTATCGATACAACAAGCAACATCAATCTTAATATGCGCATATAAACATAATATTTGTCTGTTTCCTACACCTGCACATGCAAGAGACAAACTCTACGAAATCGTTCTACTCATCTACACATCATTGCATACGTCTTCCCCAACATCACATGGGAAAACACACCAATTCTAGAAGCCCGGGCCAGTCGATATTACCCGAAATAAGTTGGTGGAGAGCAAATTTGCGGTTTTACACGGTTTTGGAGTGACTCAAGGCGAATGAGAGTAAGGCGGTGTGGAGCAAGTTGATTCTATCAGACCAGGCTAGATTGCGTAGAGCGAAACGTAAGAACTTACGTTGGAGAGCTTCAATACGACGAATGTGGACCTAGAAGTGAGGTGGTTGTATTCGAGAATGGGTCTCACGAAGGTGATGTACAGAGATTTTGTGACATAGGGATTCGAAAATTCTTTTGACCAGCGTTTGACAAAGCCAAAGGAGCTTACTCTACTTATAATATTGTCAACATGGGATCGAAGTCACCTAACGATGAGACTGAGGACACTGGTTCGTTGCAAATTAATTATATTCTAAGCGATTCTGGCGGGCGTTTACGGGAGTATGTAATGAATTGGTATTTACCGAGATTAAGTTCGAGATCATTTTTCTGACAACAGATAGAACATCTATTTAGGTCATTTTGAAGAGAGTGGTAGTCAGAAGGAGAGGAGATGACCGAATGGATTACCATGGCATCTGCGTAGATAGAGAGATGAGAGTCGATACGGGCAACGGCGTTGATAGAAAGAACGAAAATAAAGGACCGAGGTGACTCCATTGAGGTACGCCCGACGTGGGTTTGATGGGTTTAGACTCAAATGAGCTGAACCTTACAATGTATTCACTGTTTGCCAAATACGCTGCGATCCATTTGAAGAGTAGTTGATGAAGAGTAGTTGGAAACTCAGAGTTGTAAGTGTAAATATAATGGGGCAAAATTATTGTCGGCAAAAGTGGGCTTTAAGATTTTGTTAGCACGCAACAAAGTGATTTGATATTTATAGTCGATATAAAGCCCATTTTATCGTTATCACCTCGTGACAAGGTTAGAGTCACCCGAACGTCATTTTAAATATTTTTAAGCTTGTAATGTCATGCCC
This sequence comes from Eristalis intricaria, assembly GCA_964034865.1. Classification (NCBI taxonomy): domain Eukaryota; kingdom Metazoa; phylum Arthropoda; class Insecta; order Diptera; family Syrphidae; genus Eristalis; species Eristalis intricaria. The sequence continues at coordinate 16,827,242 of OZ035875.1, forward strand.
TAGAAATGGAGCGCCGTGGCGTAGTGGGTAAGTGCGCCGACTCCTACGCAGAGGGTGCCAGGTTCGATACCCGAATTTACCACCTATCACAATTCACGGCTCCACCTCTTTCGAGTCACTGACAATGCTCAGAGAGTACTCCTGTCTAGAAAAAGATTCACAAATTCGCCGTTCGGAGTCGGCATCAAACTGTAGGTCCCTTCCACGCGTGAAAGAACAATAGCACGCACAATACAAGTGGTTGCTGAGAAGCTAGGCCCAGGTCCACCTCGGACTGCCGCGCCACCCATATTATTATTATTATATAATGTCATGCCATTTCAGGGAAAGAAAATGTTTTCGAAAGATCCTTCATTCGTCATAGAGTGAAGGGTACCAACGTAGTTACTTACTTACTTACTTATCAGTAGGCTTATAATTTCATGTCATTTCAGTGAAAAATGTTATTAACATGTTTTCTGAAGATGAAGATTTAGACATTTTCGAAGATTTTAACCTAATGCGCAAAACTAAGCTTTACAAAAATCGCGCCAAGACTTTTGAGGAGCTGGAAGATGGAGAATTTTACTGCCGATATAAATTCGACCAAACCACCGTGCAGTCCTTGATTGATAATATTTAAACAGAAGAACCTCTGAGTAATCGACTGCCTATTCCCACATCGTTGCAAGTACTTGTAGTGTTGCATTTTTTCGCTAGAAATGTGCATCAAGCTGATATCGGTAAGTAAGCAATTATGGCATTGCATAAAAAATTTAAATTAATTTTCCATGTTTTTAGGAGCAAATTGTTTTGCTGTTGCCGCCTTTCATCAGCTGAAGAGTACTCTGAGACTAAGCAACAATTTTATGGAACTGCTGGATTTCTCTAGGTAATAGGAGTCATTGCCTGCTCACACGGGCACCTTAAGCGACCATCGATGAGTCTAGGACCATCAATGGCAGGAAATTTCATTAATAGGAAAGATTGGTAGACTTTATGTGAAAGTTTGTCAATTGCTTTACTAAAGTCGTCTTAAAAAAAGTGTTGATTGGACTGTTACGTAGAACACCACTAACGATAAATGCTGAGAGGTCATTAGTGCAAGGACGGTTGTTCTCCTATACTTTTCGTATGCTTGACTTCCACTCCGATTTGAATATAGCATTTAACCGTATTGCTGCTCAGCTGGTGGACTGTGGATTCTTTGCTCTAGTCCTTTTTTGTGGTAAGGTTCTTTTGGAGATCGAATTTCCTGACCACGTTATCCCTCGGAATGGCCAAGAGTGGAGGCTTTTCACTAGAGCATCTATTTGTCGTGACGTAATGCACTTGCCCTTCCTATCCCCTATTCTGTCATTCTCGTTCAAATTACCTTTTATTGAATCGTAATATGCTCAACGTAATATCGGCATGCTTGTTATGGCTATTGTAAGGAAGAAAGTTGACGTAAAAATTTAGGTGTCAAAATGTCATCTCATCTTGAATGCAAAGTGTTTTCCAATATGCTCCTCGACAAAAAGATTGCACCGTTACGTGAGAGAGCCAGTAGGAAAACAAATAAAAAGCCCAATATGAATATGCTCTATATTTGTATTGTCGTCACTAATTCCGCTGCTCCTTCAAATTCGAAGTGTCTTCAGATAAGAATCTCTACAACTTGACTCACACTCTTCTGCGCTTCCCCTTAAGCATTTTTCTGAATTGACAGCAATTTGGTTGGGACTCTCCCAGGGGAAGAAGCATTTTCCCAGACATTATATTACACTGCCAAGCGGTGTATGAAATAGGGTTGGTTATGAAGAAATGTCATCATCTCGACAGCCAGCCCTTCTCGTCGGTGACGCAACCAACCCCCCACGTGGGTATAATATAGACATTGTGAACATGTGATATTTAAGATTAAATTTCAAAATTAGTACGGATACACATGCTCTATCCCAATGTTCTTGGTCGCTTAATGCCAGAGGGGTGGATGCCTTCGCTGTGCTAAGCATCGAAACAAACGACAAAGCGTACAGCCGGTGCCCTTGTGAGGTTACGAAACTGGGTGTACTGCAATTATGTTCTCCAATATCGCATAATCGTCTATTGTGGCTATAAAGTCATTAAGTACGAGCTTTGTTTCAAATTTTCAACAACTGCGGATCTGATAGCTTGCTAAGTGGTTTTTAACAACATTTAAGCCCGGAGGTGCATTTTCGGTGTGTACACCTGTCCCAAATAAATTGATTTTAAATTAAGTTTATACACACTATCAAATGTCGTTCACATAAATCCCAACCCAAACTGTAAATGACTGCCAAACTTTATTTGAACTGATTAGTCGATGTGAGTTGTGCAAGGTTTCATTTCCGTTTCGAAACGCTCCCACGGTGCGAATGAGTGTCATTCACTAGCTGCAAAGGGGTGCGGGATATGAATGAAACCACGATGGCAAGCATCAAATCGTTGGTTGCAAGCTCCGCGTCGAGCCAACCGCCAATTTACACAGTTTCCTCTGCTAATTCCATTTAATATTGCCATTCCAATAATATTGGTTTCAAATTAATTCCCAAAACGTGATTTAAATTCTCGATAAACACGGGTAGCTATTCCGCTGGTATGGATTTGTTTCGTCGCATTCACCGGAATGGTGGTGGCACGCATTTTGCGCTACATTTGGAAGGCGGAAATTGGGTTCTAGGTTGTTGTATGTAAAGTTGTTGCGATTGAAATCTAAATTTAGGCGCAATCCTTATTCGATTATTTCGTAATAGGATTTCTACTTGTAGACGCAGTCAGATATAGCTCAGCCTGTTTGTGGAAATGTGTTCGTTGTTAGGGTATCCAACCAAACACTTGTAAGGATATAGTTGCTCATGGCGTGGACTGTTGACAACTGCAACTAAATGCAGCTCTATTTGCAGAGTTTCGTATGTATGCTGACCGCTAACGGCGAAGTTATGCATTATAACCTTCTTGACAGGTACTCCAACTCTAGGTTCTTGACAATTGTAGATTTGTATACTATGGAAAGATTACGTGCAGACATTTGAACCTTTAAGGTAAGATAGGTTAGGTAAGCGCTGGTCGGGATTTAAGAAACTTAAAAGCTTGTCAGTTGTACTTCTGTCTGTACAAAAGACGCGCTGTTCATCTTGGAACTGACCATAACTGTACAACGCGCATCCAACACCTTCATGTTGGATTTCCCGGCCAGGCTTAAAAGAGATCCTCCTGTTGTTAGAGCACTCCCTTTAGCGCCTTCTTTTTGAAAAGAAGGACAATCACCACAGTTTGCCAATCGCCATGTGTATCACCCCGTTACTAGGCCACCTAAAAGACACGCGAGAGACATAAAACTCCCTCTTAACCCATTGCCTTCAACATTTCTGGCCGGCTTTCATCGCGGTTCTGCCAACTTTTAGCGATTCAATCGCCAAAATGACTTCCATCACCGTTGGACTATTCTCCGCTCCATTCAAGCCTATATGTCCACCATCCCTGTTCGGGATTGAGTAGCTCGGAAGAGTACTCGCTTCATCTGCGCTGAATGTCCACTTCATTGGAAAGCAACACACTATATTTGGATTTGACGGATCTTGAGTTTTCATCCTCTGACTTAAGGTCATTCTGTTCACTACAAGTTCAACACAACTTTGGGACTTGTCTCTACAACTTCTGGATTTCCTTTCATTCACTCAAATTTTATGGTTTCCACTTTCAATGTACAACTCGTCAGTTTATCAACTCCTCATTTCTTCAACTTACGGAAATAGTCGAAATTAAGGGATGAAATCAGGGATTTAGCCTGCCTGCCTGTGTGTATGTACTATCGTTTTCAGCTCTCAAGGCGGACACAAATAATGGTGATCGAACTAATCATTGCCGTGAAACGAGAGCAGATACTGGTCCTTTCGATTTGATTTAAAATAATGAAGTATTTGAATGGTAACAGACCCCGTGACACACAGATTATTCAATAGGGGAATGCAGACCTTATTAGTGTAAGCATTACAAATGTGCATAGTCGCTTGTGCTGTTCGCCATAACATAACCGGAAGCAGAAAACCAGAAATAATGGAACATAGAGATATCCAACCATTACATCTGCTGAAAACGTTCGCTCTCAGTCATGCTCCCACGTAAATTCACAGCCACCACGTAAATTCAATGTTGAAAATAACATTGTATGTGTGAAGTGTCAAAAGTATCCAAGGGGAAATCTAAAAACTGATTTTTTTTTCGTGGTTTGGTGTGAATCTTCAATAAGACACTATGATACCCGTGTATTCATAGTAGTGTCAGATTTTTACTGACTAAACACACCCTTCCCATTGTTTTTATTTGCTTACTACAACTAGGTTTCCCTATTCAGTAGTTTTAACATTATTATTTTTACGCGTGAGGCAGGTAGATTTTCGATAAGATCACCTGCTGGAACCGTTTATAGCGGCCTGTACTCATTGCGCTAAATCCAACAGTTTCATTCGTTGGAGACGGCGCACGAGGTTACTCATGTCCAGTGTTTGGAGTGTGGCATGCTCACAATGACCATGATGTCCTAACTTCCTCGCGAAGTTTTTTATTTCTTCGTTCACAGTAGCGATCCGTAGATCTCTTTGTATATCATTATTTTGTAGATACCAGGGAGCATCCACGACAGCCCTTATTACATTGTTTTAGCACTTGCTTATATGTAAGCAGTTCGTTATACGCGCTTAACTTGGAATGTCGTCCGAGTAGCCAGTACATTTCTCTATAACGATTCTCAAGTTCGTCATGTTTTTTCTTTACGTGCGCCTTCCACTTAAGATTAGCATTCAACGTCATTCCGAGATACTTGGCTTCATTTGCGTACGGTATTTGTACCGAGTTAATGAAGACGGGTACATTGTCTTTATTTTTGTAGGTTACATTAATATGCGTGGATTTGATTTCATTTAGGGTAATGCGCCAGAGTTTTGTCTAATCGTAAGTTTTATTTACAGCGTACTGTAGTTTTACGGTAGCTGACTCGATTGTGCTTTCCGTAGCCAGAATAACCGTATCGTCTGCGAACGTAGCTACTATTGTGCCCTAAGTTTGTGGTATGCCGCGGGTTTATAACAAAAACAGAGTAGGGCCAAGACCACTCCCTTGCGGGACCCCGGCGACAATGTCTTTAAATTCCAAGTATTCCCTTCCGTGCTTAACTCTAAGTATCCTATTCTTGAGGTAGGATTCTAAAATGCAATATAGATTTTTCGGTAATATCCTACTTAGTTTGTATTACAAGCCGTCGCGCCAATCCCTGTCAAAGGATACGTCGAGTAAAACGCTGGGGCAAACCTTTTTTGCCTCTAGTGCTTTTTCGATTTCGTGGGTTATTCTAAATACTTGGTCGATTGTGGAATGGCTCTTCCTGAATCTAAATTGATGAGCGGGGTTAAGGCGTCTTTCTTCTATTAGTGGTTGTATTCGTTTCAGTAGAAGTTTCTCGAAAGCTTTGATGTTATAGGTAAAAGTGAAATCGGTCTATATGATTTTTTGTCGTTTGAAACTGAAATTTGGACAACTTCTGGATTTAAAATTTAAGACTGTGAGTTGAAATATTGAACAAAACCAATTTTTAACTCGCCGGTTAAACCTCGAGTTGAGACCAACTCCGCAGTTGATAAACTCCCCAGATTTTGGCAAGTTTAGCTATAGTTTGTTCACTATAGCTAAACTTGCCAAAAACAACCCTTAATCTTCTGAAAAACGAATGAATGATGGCTCTCCGACTTTATGCCGAACTCCTTCCTGCACAGCTTTTCAGTTCACACAAGAAAGAACCAAATTCAAGCAAGTTTTAACCAATATAAATTGGATCTATTATAAGGGAGCATTGGGAAAAAATTCAGTAAAATCTAAGCCATTCACCGAACATAGTAAATAAAAAATCCATAAGAGTTCTCGCTGGCTTTAGGAAAGTCGCCCAGTCTCTTTGATAATGTGAGGGTTACCTCGTTATTGTCCCTAAGGGAATAGTGGATGTGTTCAATCAGAATTTCCAACGGCTTCTTAGTGAGCCTGACCAGGAAAGAGTGATATTGAATCAGGAAATGGCAATTCCAGTAGATGAAGGTTCTCCCACCTAGGTTTGAAGATGTAGGCAGATGGCTTAATATTAGAGCTCTTCAAGGCGGGTGCCGATGTTCTGGTAGTGAATATGCACCAGGTCATCTGCAGAACTGGGAAAAAATGAAAGCATGCTCGACGACTGCAATATCAGTTCCATATGCAACAACTAAGGAGGTATAACCCTGTCCACCAAGTTCCAGTCCAGCGTATTGGGTGAACCGATAAACTGGTTTTGTACGCTCCGGCCCGATAAATCGACTATACACCAAATTTACACACTAACTCAAATCCTGGAGACGAAGCTTTGACGACCCTTGAGGAAGAGGCGACCTGGACTCAAGGTCAATGAGGAGTACAAAACGAAATATTGGCTGTCGACCAATAAACTTACCGTTGCACACCATCTTAGACAAAACATCATCGATTTAAAGCAGTTTGTCTACCACGGAGCAAACGTGAACTCCACTAACGACATCGAAGTGGAGATACGACGTAGCATCGCCCTTTTCAACACAATTCGGCTCAAGACTCCTTACTTAGACCAACATCATGGTATACAGAGTTTTTATTTTGTCAGCCCGGCTATATGGAACCGAAAGTGTAGAGCTGATTCTTGATGCCTTCGAAAGAAAAATTGTACGTCAGATATATCGTCCCGTCTAGGAGGAAGACGAATGGAGGAGAAGACACAACCACAAACTCCACAAGCTGTACGAGGTTGTGGATGTAGTTCAGAAGAAAACATCCGTCGACTGTACGGCTTCGCCATGTCGAGCATATGGAGACTAATTCTATAGCTAAAACGATCTTAGCATCGGACTAGGCTGGTTTAAAGATAAGAGGAAGTAACGAATATCTGATGATAAGATCAAGCAATCGCGGATGTAATGACTTTTCTATGGCTTTAACGTCAAGAATGGAAGACAGCTATAACTAGGGATAATTCCCTCCAGGGTTCACAGGGCTGACAGTTAGGAAGATATTTGTTCACCTCAGCACGTGCCAATAATAAAGAGCAGACAACGAAGTGAAATTCAGACAGAGCGGTTATTTGTACCACCATAAGGTTGGCCCTTACATAACTATGATCTCTCCCACCCGCAGCATCTCCTTAAGGGTATTTCGTTGAAAAGTTGAGTTATCAAATTATCTCGCCTAGTATGCAAACAACTCCTTCTGGATTTCGTTCACCGTAGGTTCATTCAACGAATGACATCAAGACAACACTTCCATCTAGATGGAATGCAAAATTTCAATGTTAAGTTGTGCCACAACGTGAGTAATCATACTCCAGAGGTTTATATTCTTTCCTTAATGGGGACATATAAACTTTTGAAGACAAAAAAACCGGAAAGCAGACGCGTCAAAAGTCTTGAAACAGACCATTCATCCAGGGGAAATGATATTTACATGAATACTTCTCACGGACTACCAAATTCCTGCCACCATTCGCAATGTCATTCATCATGTTGAACAGAGAGAATTACCATTTTTTATCCATTTACGTAAATCGTAATAACATTCGTGTTTTGATGTAATGCCAGACGAAAAGAGAAATGTGTATCCGTCGAACGCACCCGCAGGCGAGAACTGTTGAATTAACATAAATTATGAAGTGCGGCCCGCTCACCAGACCTAACTTGTAATTATGTAACCAAACAACACATTTTGACACCTTCCTAACATCAATTAGAATATTTCTGAACAGTGTTTATTTGCATTTACTTTCGGAAATGTAGTGTAGTTTTTTTTAGTAAGTATAAATTATCTAAAGGGTTTACTTATAGTATTCTCAATTTCTCTTCAGCAAAGCCACCGGAATGAGATACCAAGTCAACAGCATTTAATTTGCACGACATTTAAAATTACCATCGATATATGTACAAAATGTGACTTCAGTTACGCACATTTTTGTATTACATTTCTTACTTCTACTCTGTTTAGATAGGCCAAACTGTGTGAGCACTTAAAGCTGTATTTAAGAGTAGTGCCTTCAGGCCACTTATGGTAAAGTCAAAATATAAGCAATGTCTAAATCGAATTGAAAATACAAGGTATAATCCTTAATTTGCTTTTTTAATGAATCGTAAAGTAGAGGAGAGCGGGGCTAGTTGCAACTGGGGTAAGAGGTAACAGCCAAAAATATGTAGCTTTTAGAATTAAGGTACACTTCTAAGCGTTTTTGCATTGTGTGTAAATATAATTATGTGTGGGTTGGGTTTTTTTTTGTTGTTTATGTAAAATTCCACGCAGGTGCAAGTTGTAACAATTTTTCGGGTTACATGTAATGTGTTACAGGCTACCTTGCACGGCCGGAGTACGTTCTTACAACAACTTGTCACTGGTGATGTGCCCACTCGAAAGTTTTACAAGCCGCGTTAACACGGGTTAAAATAGAAACACACCGAGTTGTAACCCGGGTTGACGAACTCGGTTTGATGATACACCGAAAGCAAAAAATATGGATTATGGAATGGGGAAAGTCGAGTTGTAATTCTATTTGTATAGAGTTGGTTTCGGTATTGCATGCATATCCTTGACGATTGGGTTGACAAGGGAAGCGGTAGGTGCACGGGATATCCAAGCCTATACCGGCTGTGTGTGTTCAAATGGTGTAAAATCTTCTCTTTTATCTCTCTTCGTATTTTCTTTTACTCTCACGTCGCAACGTAACTTACTTGCTTTGACACGCTACACAAAAAAAAGAGAGAATATTAGAATATACATACAAAGCACACAATACACGAAAATTAACCGAAATCTGCAGGCTGCTGTGGTGGCTACCCGCATCAATATGGAATGAGGCAAATCGATTTGTATTGTCTAATTCAATTTTTGGTTGGTTTCGGTTCGCTTCGTCACACTAGGTTGTACCGTCAACATTTAGACTGTAAGTTGAAAATCAACTTCGAGAAGTCGGAAACCATTCTGTTCAGGACGCTGCTGTATAAGGCCTCGGAGGATACGAAAAAGAATTGGCGAAAGTTCTCAATCGTTGGCCGACACGGGCAACCACTGGCGCAAGGGACTGTAGTCAGGTAGCTGGGGATCTGGTTAGATCAATATCTATATTTTAACAAACATGTAGATGCTGCTCTGGCCAAGGCCCGAGGCGCGTTTGCCCTTACAAAGAGACTTTTTCACAACAGCCAGCTCGATGCGAGGGTGATGGGTATCTGCTACATGGCCCTCATCCGGCTAATGCTCACCTATGGCTGCCCCGTGTGGTTCAACGTGAGTGCAAGCTTAATGGAAAGATTCGGTTGTTTGAGAGGGCTTGTCTTCAGGCTTGCTTTCTCCTTTATAGAACTCCAGAGTCCTAGTACATAAAATCCTATTCCAATGAGGTCTTATACAACAGGGCAAACCTGATAAGAGTGGACAATTTCCCGTTGAAGTTGATTCGATGTCATACTGGTAGAGCGATGAACTCGGTCTATAACTTGATCTCGGGGGCTTACTACCCCAATTCACTATATCAAGAAAGGGTACGACACAATGGCTAACTCTGCCCAGAAGCCTTTCTCCATTTAGACAAGAACAGACTGTTAGAAAATATAAATGCGGTACCGCTCATATTCCACATTGCCAGACCAACTGTGGATGGGCGACTCAACAACGACCGCTCTGTCACACAACGTGGTGAGGAAGGTCGCCTCCGGTTCAGTATGGCGGTCTCAAGGCGGGATATACGGGATGTTGCAACGCAGCATCGAAACTTCGAAAACCCTTTAGACCCGGGGAAGAAGGGTAGTACAGACCCCCTCATAGGGAGTTGGTCAATGTCTTACAGCGGATTAATCCAGCAACCTACGGCCGACTTTCATATCTTAGGGTAGTTTAAGGTAGTTTTAATTATCTATATACAGGTTTATATGGGCAAATATATCAATGTACATAGTTGCATGTATGTATATAAACATTTGTATATGACTATGTACATACACATGTGGCTATGTATATATATGTAGATAGCTTAGCTAGTTTATAAGCCTAGTTTTGTTTTATTTTGAGGTAGAATTTAAGTTAGTACATAAGATTAACAAAAGCCCTCTCTGTAAATAAGATGTTTATCCAATTTTTCTTATTTTAGATAATTCCGTCTTAATGTTTACCATTAAAATTATTACTGGTTAGGTAAGTCGAAAGACATAGTTTAAGATTAAGCTTAGCTTAGAGAGCACGCTAAATGCCAGTAAGTTAGAAATAGGCAAATTGTTCGTGCAACTAGTTTAAGCACTTTTGTGTAGCATATAAAAACTTTCAATGAATTTAAAAATAAACATGCATAAAGAAAGCACCGTCTACAATTTTTTTTTATGTATTCGGTTCGTTTCCTAAGTTTTGCCAATTCGGTTTGAAATAAATGTTACTCGGTTTGACTCGGTTTAGGTGTAACCCGGGTTAATTCGGTTTTTTTACTCGCGTTGACACACCACTACTTGTCATCGTATACATCTTTATGTAAATTTGTGTTTCATTTACTTTGAATCTATCTAAAAAATTAATGATTATTAAAAATATACTCTTTATTCTTTTAAGTTCTTATTACAAATTGACAACATGCTCCATATAAGCATAAATCGTTCAAATCCAACGAACGAATCATTCACGTATTGGTTAAAAAAAATAATCGGTAATTTCAATCGATCGTTCATTTCATCGGTCATTCAAAGACAGAGACTGATATGTTGCATTCGTGCAATGCTACAGGTAGCAACCAAAAATGGTTCCAACCAATTGATCGTTGTTTGAACAACAGATGCAGATTCAATGTTTTGGTATACGTAAGCAAGATTGTATGCCCATATACCAAAAATGTTCTCGATCACACAAATAATTATCACTACATACTTAAATAACAAGAACCAAACTTAGTATAATATGTATATGTATGTAGGAGGACTCGAACAGATAGATATTGCTCTGACTAGCTTTTGTCATAGCAATATCTATCTGTTCGAGTCCTCCTACAAAAAGCCTTTGCTGTCGTAAGAGGGTTGTTTTACAGCGGCCAACTTGATACCAGGGCGAAGGCTATCTGCTAGATGACCCTCATCCGGCCAATTATGGCTTATTGTTGTCCCCTGTGTTTCAATGTGAATCCTTCCCAGGTGGAAAACACGGGGTTGTTCGACAGACAGTGTCTTCGGACCTGTTTCCGGTTGCATCGTTCACCCGAGTGGGAGTACAAGAAGTATCCTAACGAGTTCCTGTACAACGATGCAAACTTGAATAGGATTGATAATTTTATTGAGTTGATGAGAAGGCACATTGCACGAGCTATGATTGCTTCCAACAGTCTTATCTTTGGGGCTTACTACCCCAATATTATGTAACATGAAAGAGTGCGCCTCAACGGCTTTGTTCCACCTGAAGCATTTCTATATTTCGACTCATACAGAATCAACAAGGATGTCCTGTCATCTTCTATGTCGTACGCCAAACAGTGGACAGGCGACTCCAATACGAACCGGATGTCGCTCGCACCCAAGAGGATGTTCTTCGGTTCAGTACAGCGATCCCCGCTCAAGATAGGAAAGAGTCTGCCAAGGAACGGCAATTTTACTGGTGGTTACCCCAAAACCAGTCTTCGCCACCCCTTGCTTTTCTTAATGATCAGGTAGTTGACCATAGTGGCCAGCTTACATAGGTTTTAAGGTAATTTTTAAGAAAAAAAAGTAATCCAAAAAAATATATATAAAGCAAATATAAAATCCAAAAAAAAAAAATTAAAAACAAAAAATAAAAAAAAAAATTATATAAATAACACAAAAAAGTGCACCGCGGCGTATAAATTATATATGTTAAGCATTTACATAATATATACGCCCTGGATCACGTGTCCGTGCTGTTACATATATATTTAAGATAGTCTTAAGTTTTATGTCAGGGTAAGTTGGTATACGGTAGTTTAAGAAATTAATGTTTTTTTTTTGGCAAATGAAAAATTTACTAAAAGATTGTCATAAAGAGAAAACGAGAGAAACGTAGATTAAGCCGAAAGGCACATTTATAATGTAGATTAGATTAGCTTAGAGTACCCGCGTAGGGTCAGTAGGTTAGTATTAAGAACATTTGTATATTCTTAAGTTAGTTAAGCTAGTTTCAAGGATTTTTGAAATCAAATAAAATTATATGGAAAAAAAGGACTCGAACAGTATGTACTAATGTCTGTTCCAGTCCATCGGTCCTCTCTTGAACAAATGAATAGGGAGAGAATGGAATTGCGAATCAAGTATACTACTAGTAGTATAAGTACATCGAACGAAGGAAGCGACACGACGAAAGGATATTATCTAGCTCATTTTGCTTGGAACAATATTAACGAACGAAACAATGAAATAAGAACGATATGTTCAATAAGAGCGATCGAATCAAATGATCGACCGAAACGAATATAACGAAAGGAAAAAAATATCGAATGGTTTCGTTTGTTCACATCGGTTCGATCATTCATTACATTTCGGTCGCTCATATCGCTTCGTTCGTTCATATCGATCATATAGAATAGTTGTGCGATTGCAATCACCCATACTTTTGAATGCGAACGAATCAATCACGATTGACACAGCTTTAACAAGGAGCAGGTGGTAACAGCAGGACATTTTTTTTTCAAATATTTGTAATGATTTATATGTATTTATAAAGATGTGATCTAGCGAAGCAGGCACAGGGTCCGCTAGGTGATCATACAAATTAACTTTTCAAATATTTAGTTCTCATCTTTACTTTTGCTATCATATCAAAACTTATTATATTATTATATTTTTCAATTAAACTTTTTCGACCTATTTTCTTGTGTGTATGTGGTACTTTGTGTGAACAGATAAAATGATGTTCTGTTTGCATTATCAGCAAATAAATGGGTTCAGGGAGCTGTTAGAAATGTACGGGTAGCTGATTGGACGAACTAACATTTAAAAATGGGACTATATCGATGAGTTTTTGATTTTATTTATGCTTCAGAATTCTCCCTTAACCGCTTGGCACCCCACTCGTTATCTCTTATTCAAACGTGTGGTTAGATTTTCCACCAAAAATGGGAACAACAACAACAAGATTGCAATCTGCTTTATGTTTTATCATCATGAGTTTATAACGAGATGTGCTTATAATTAACGCGCTTTGCTAAGACCACCAGTATATCGAACCAACCCAAACAAAAAATACAGGCCGAAAATAACCTTCACTTCCTCAACACGAAATTCATCAGGGCTTCATCAGAAAAAAAATCAATGCCATTAAAGTTATATCTTTGGCATGTTATTAACGATCTCGTGCCAAGCTGCCATACACATTTTCCCCCATAAAATAAAAAAACCGTTCCTCATATTTCAATAATAATAAAATTTTAAGGATATCGCATTTTCTCTCCGTCCTCTGATTGCAATGCAATTATTATTCCGGTGATGTTAAATATCCTTCGATTAAGATTTTAACACTCTCTGGGAGTGGCATGTGGTAGAAGCGGCACTACCGCACCGCCCGCCACGCACTACCTTACCACACTGCAAATATTGTATCATCATCGTGGGGTGTCCCACTCACTGGCGTTTAATTTTCGTGCAAAGCATCATTCTGAAATTCTTCGTATTATGTTGTTGTGTTTGTGTATTTTCTTTTTTGTTCACTTTAGTTGATTAATTAAAAAAATTTAATTTCCTTTTCGTGGATTTTTTTTAACGCTTTCGTGATTATATCACATCATCTTGTGTCGAATGTAGGGAATACGATTTCGGTGGGAAATAAAACTGAAATGCGATGTGTGTAGTTGTGTGTACGTGGGCGAGGTTGAGCTTATTAATGATGGCGGTTAGGAGCCCAGATGGTTGATGTTAAAGATAGTGTTGGTAATGTGAATGTATTTATCAGCTCATTCCACGCCGAAGTTCGTCCATCACATCCTACAGCAGAAGCAGCAAGTGATTCAAGGACACTAATCAAAATCGTATTAGTGCCGGATTGTTTTGGAATGGTAATTAGATCAGCGAAAAAGTCTTCATTAATTAACATGCGGATGAACATCGACAGGAACAATGAAAAGCTCCTTAATGAGCATATTCCTAGACACATGTTCATTAACCTATATTTGGCACCGCACTGTTGAGTGATTAGTGACTGAACGTGTTTGTTTTGAATATTGTATCGAACTTTCCATTAGCTTGTCAAAGTGACCAGTCGTCCATATGCATATCGCTGTTCGATGCTCACCAGCCTGCCGAGATACATCTGCAGAGCCAGTTAACATTAATGTGAACGCTTAAATATTATCCTGATGCACCGCAATTAAGCAAAAGCCTGCCACATCAGTCCTTAAAGGTTTGAAATAATTCATTCGTGTGGAAATTCAACATTTTTTGCTGGAATTGATTTCAGTTCTTTATTGAGATTATTTTCACCATTACAAATTGAAAGCATCCGGATGAAACTACCACATTTGCTATAAATAAAAACTCGTTCACCTGGAGAAATATTAATTACTGGAGATCAGAGCTAATAATTTGTACAGAGCAACACCCAATGGGAGTGATGTGGATTATAATCGTCGAAGGCGAGCAAATATTGAACAATAAGGGTCAAGGATTTATTGAAATCTGCAAAAAATAAAATGTGAAATAAAATAAAAAAAACACATACACACAACTGAAGCTTGAAGGCCAGTAGTTATCCATTGTTTGAGTGATGAACTAAAATGAATACTTAAATAACATACCACTATGTATTTTCTTGTGGTCTAAAAGCAAATATTTATGTGACGAAATGTTGAGTAGATTAGAACAGCAGATAGTGAAATAAGCGCAATCTAGCATTGACTTACTCCTAAGCCTGGTGTTTGAGACAAAGCGGCTTAACTGGCTTGAGGTATATGGTGTGAGCCGCTACGGCTAGCAAGCCCACTACACGAGCACAGGAGGTGATCCATTAAGAGACAGGAATCCGGCCTTTAAGGATCGCTTAAACATGTACCACGTGAGTGACTGAAACGAATGGCTGACAGTGAGTCCCTTCCTTCTTCCTCTAATGGCGCTACAGTCCGAGGTGGACCTTGCCCATAGCCAACGCGCCCCTCCATCTGGCACGATAATTAGCCAGCTGCCTCCAATTTCACACGCCAAGTTGGTTGAGGTCCTTGAGGCGCTTATTTGCGTTGTCTCACTGGTAGGGAGTAGAAGAATTTACGTGCTGGAGAAGTACTCTTCATGCGATCTACATGGCATAGCCATCATACGCACTGAATCTATAGACGCCTAGCTAGTCTCATGTCGGTGTGTAGCCCTTACAGTTTATGGTTGAATCTTCTTCCCCAGGACCCATCAGCGAAAATAGGACCAAAGATTGAACGCAAAACCTTTCTCTCGAAAAAAATAGGGCATTCATCATCTGTTTTTGAGGTTGTTCAAGCTTCTGCGCCATAGAGCAGGACAGGGATGATCAAAGCGTTATGTAATGTCAGCTTGGTCCTTCGAGATGAGACCAAAGAAACAGAGATTGGCAAGAGTTATTCTGCGCTTAGTCTCGATACTGAGGTTATTCGTACTGTGCATACTTGGAAGTCATTCACTACCTCGAAGATATAAATAGTTAAATAATTGTCCGGGTTTTTTAGTTAAAAACGACTTTATTTCTTTCTATACCTAACCTAACTTGAATCTAATAATTTGTGTGGAATTCGCCGCATGTGACCGGACACTTCCCGTCGTTGCTCCACGTGGTGTACGTGAGCTTTCCGGAGGTTTGTTGGCTGGATATGCTGCCTCTTGTGTGGAATATGACGATGGCTTGATGTAGAGTCTCGCCCTGGGAATCTGCTGATGCAGCTTGTTTGCTGTCGCAATTTTTGCATTAACTTATAGCAGCATACGGTGAGGTTCTGGTCGACTCGTCGACCTTGTGTTTCCATTCTCGATGTAACATATACTTAGTATTGTCCTCGTTAACCGTTGAATCCACTTTGCCTGGCTCCGTTTCAAAACCAACGAATGCTTCATTGTTTGATGACAATCACGTCATGGAGATGACGGATGATGAAGGAAATTCTCTATCGTCATCCTGCACAACCCGACGAGTTTGGCAGGAATGTGCAAGCCAGAGATAACCTATAATAGAGATATCCAACTTCTACCTCCCTTGCCCCTTGATTTTATCTGACAGCGTTTTTTATACGCTTTTTGTCCCCTGTCTGTGAATACGTGTGAGCCCTTGAGAACAGCTGTGGAGAAAGCTGATACCCTTCCCCACCATAGTATTGGGGTGAATTAGAGTTCTCATTTGAAAATTCGCTCGTTATTTGAACGTTTTTTTCAAATTTCGGTGTTCAATTTTCAACACAGTATGGAGGGGTAAACGAACGAACAAAGCTTATGTTCATGAAGTCGATTCATTAAAACTTTGAGCAATTTACAATCTGAAATACTTGGACATAATTAATGAATGCACAATATAGTGTGAATTTTTTCATATGAATAAAAATTAATAATACATTCACACGTTCAGTTAACCAATAATAAAAATATTATTGAAGCGTGAATCACAAATAAGATGTTTTGACAATCATTTAGCATTAGTAAAAGTTGCAATATATTGCCATTGTTCTTATCAAATTGTTTAAATTGAATTCATGAGTTTTCCAGAATCAATGATTTAAGCGTATAAAGCGGGCTTCATTTTTTGAGTTAATTTGTCAGGTATGGTTTATGAATAGGCTATATATACACTTAAGAATTAATTTTAGGTCAAATAGTTCCAGTTAAATGGACATTGCAATACATTTTTATTCACGAAAGTCCATATAACAATGTAAGAAAATTCCCTTAAAAATACTAGTCAACTTTTGAACACCCTCCGAACAACATACCCATGTACGTTACATGGAAAGTACATGGATCCCACTAAATTCATGAATCTGCCGCTTTTTCCCCCATAATGCACGAACCGGCCGCCATATTGTGGTGAATTGACGAGCGTTGTAAATGTATAAGTGAAATACAAGGGATTACCACTACATGTTCGTTGTGGGCTAGGGGTAAAAATGACCGAAGTTGGATGTCTCTATCATCCATTATCTCTGGTGCAAGCTATAATGATTTTCGCCCAGTTTAAGAATACTATTTACTTACTTGTTTTTAGGGTGTAGGGTGTGACGTTACATTACGTCACTAGTTTTAGTTCGTCCGTTGCTAGTTTTGTTCGTAGGTCTGTGGTTCTTGCGATAGCTGGGATCCAGGTTCGAATCCTGTGAAGTAGTGCTTTTTTTTCGGGCTGTGCCAGGTTCCTCTAGTTACTGTCCCATGACCTTGAATTGGCTGAAGTGGTGAATTGGAAATTAGGGACTCTGCACATGGCATGATTTTGTGAAGACCCGCAACTCTCGAATAAAAGAATCAGCCGATGCAAAGGCCGGCTGGACCGAACCACTTCAGTTGCATTCTGACTTCATGGGTGAAACTTGGTGCATCGAGAAAAAAGAAAGAGAATTAGTGCAGTGTAAATTTGATTCTTTCAGAGTGGTCTAAACGAGTGAAGAAAGGTAGGAAGGAATTTCCGTTTGTTGGGAAAAAATAGTATTTTTTTTGCTCCCAGTGATTCGAGGTTCTTCCTTCCTACGTATTTTGGCTGAGTGCAGAAGATTGCATTCGCAGCCCTAAGAACATTGAAAAGTCATCCCAGAAGAACATTTCCATGTAAGGTGTCAAACGCCGTATGAGCCCAAGACGAGTCCACAAATTGAGAAAAAACTAGATGTAAGACTGGTTTACCAATATTTCATTATAAATCTTTAACACGATCACCGCGTGCCTCTTGTGTACGTTGATAATAATAATAATAATATGGGTGGCGCGACAGTCCGAAGCGGACCTGGGCCTAGCTTCTCAGCAACCACTCGTGTTGTGCGTGCTGTTTTTCTTTCACTCGTGGAAGGCACCTACAGTTTAATGCCGACTCCGAACGGCAAAGTTGAGAAGCTTTTTCTAGAGAGGAATACTCTTTGAGCATTGTCAGTGACTCGAAAGAGGTGGAGCCGTGAATTATCAAAGGTGGTAAATTCGGGTATCGAACCTGGCACCCTTTGCGTAGGAGTCGACTTACCCACTACTCCACGGCGACACGATAATACGTAAACCGAAACGGGCGGAATAGTTAAACTGCGTCTAGTGGAACGAAATAGAAGGAGTTACGATAATTTAAGGCGTTGGCGATGTGCGCTCGTGTTCGCGAAAGTTTCGGACCAGATCGCTGGGAACAGTGTTCGAATCGCAGAAAAACTATTGGTTGTTGTTTTTTTTTGTCCTGAGTTTTCTTTATTAACCTCTCTTCTTTCCATTTCCTATATACTAACTTTTACTAATTGGATGTTAGATGTAAGCTAGGTTAAGCAAATATTGTATAGTCTAAGCAAATAAAATTGCGACGAAAATTAAAAAGCAGACTACCATTTCATTGTCGCGTCATCTCTTGGGTTTCTTCCAGGATCTGCCGTAGTGTGAAGATTTGGTTGACTGTGGACATGCGCGGCCTGAAACTGGCCTGTTATGGACTAATCAGGTTATTCACGAATGGTGTCAGGCGCTCACACAAAACGGCAAAGCAGAACTTACAAGTCAGCAGTTTCAGCAGTTAAAGTGGCCTCCTCTTCTGTGGATCGGGAAAACGACGGAAGTGATCTTTCGAGATTCTCATTATCGAGTGCGGCTCTATTACGACTTGGTCTTCATCGTCCCGAACAGCTTCTGTCCGAATTATTATTGGTCTCACTTGTTCGTAGAGCTTACGGACATAAATTCCATCACTCGTTCTGATTCTTTAAGAATGGAGAAAACCAAATCCGGTGGCAGATGATTACTTAGTTCCATCGAAATGGGTTTTGACGTCTTCCAAAATTGTGGTATAGGTACCCCAAAACTAAAATTACTCATTGTTTCAGTATGGAGACAGTCTGAATCCCTAATTTCGAGTCTCTCTCCGCCCCTTCCTTCTTAAGAATATTCACAACCCAGTACCTATCTGTACTGTATTCCTCTCTATATCTTTTTACTCTTATACCTCCGAGACCAACCATGTGGGTCACAAACTATTTCCCCATGGAGAGGAAAAAAATCAATAAACAGCTTATGTTAAATGTGAACTGAAAGGAAAATTGGTTTCGTGCCCAGGAGTTTTCGCCCGTAAAGTCTTAACACTTTCCTTCATTCCTCGTGTCTGGAGATCTTCCAAAATAGCATCGCATGACTCGGTTGAAATTTCACACATCGCCAGTGTTCGCTCATCACTTTTTAATGCAAAATCCGAGTGATTTAGTAAATTTGCACATAGGCACGCCACTAGTTTGACACGTCAGAGCCGTATTCAATCTAAGCCCGTACGGGGATATGTTTTGTTTCCATAATTGGTCATAGCACACTCCGGCACTTATATTTTCGTAGGGATTCCAAAAATATCTAACAGCATTGGGTGCACCTGACGCTCGAACAATGGCTCTCATGGGTTCACCTCTGTGTCATTGCTCTACGTGGTGGATTGCTTCATGGGTGATTTTAAGGATGCCTGCATGTATGTATGTAAGAGCACGTTGAATGTGTACGGCTTGCTGATGCATATGCAAACATTTATGCTTTCGCATGCATGTAATTTAATTAAATGTACGCAAATGCAATCCGACTCTTTGTTTTTATTTAAATGGTCACGCATGTTGTGCACTCCTTACTGTTGGGGGCTGAGACTTTCATAGGAACGAAGCTTAGAAGCCCGAGATGTAATGAAAATATAAGCGCTCATAGTCCTCAGGTCATAATTTTAAATCGAAATGATGAACGTTGTACCAAAGCAACGTGGACCTGTCTATAACACGTTCGTTCTCTAAGAGAGGCATCCAGGCTCTTCGAAACTGAGTGAGTGAGGGAGAGATCTAACTACTGACCCGCAGGGAATAGAGGATGAGTTTCAGAAGCACTTCCAACAGCTGCTTAGCCAACCTGACCAGGAGAGAGTGATAGGGAACGAAGAAATCCCAACTCCAGTCCTCCCACCTACACCTTGACAGTTCTACTATATGGAGCCGAAGGCTGGACGATAAGCAAAACTGCTGAGCTAATTCTTCGTGCCTTCGAAAGAAAAATTCTACGTCGGATATAAGGTCCCGTCTACGAGGTTGGTGAATGAATGGGAAGACACAACCACGAACTCTACGAGCTGTACCAGGATGTGGATGTAGTCCAGATGGCAAAAATCCGTCCGCTGCACTGGGTCGGTCACATCCAGCGCATGAACACCAACGCTCCTGCTAAGGCGGTCTTTGAAGCAGAGCCTACTGGTTCGAGAAGGAGAGGAAGACCGAACCTCTGGTATAAAGACCATGTCATCGCTGAGCCAAGGCAGCATGGTCTTGATGAATGGAAGCAGCCATGCCAAGGACCTTTAACCATGGCAAGCAGCGATATCACAGGTTCGGACCCTCCACGAGTGGTATACCTGATAAGTAACTAAAAGTACTATTCACCCGGTCTCTCCCTTGTCTTTTGTTGTCACTAACATATCGCCTGATCCGTTGTTTGTCTTACGAGTCTAATGCCATCTGATACTTTGTTTGTTCTATTTGTGTAATTTCCCATGATCCATTTCGTACAGCGTATAAAAGGGGGACAGTTGGTGGAGAGCAGTCAGTTCAGTTTAGTTGAATCTTTTGATCCTTAAATGAAATCTAAATTAAACTAAAAACAAATATTTTTGTGATTAAGTCTAAAACTCACGCTCCAAGAGTAGAACAGGTGCACACTGCTTTTCCCCTCTTTCTCATCTCTGCAGCTTTTGCAGAAGTCATTGTAGTATAAAACCATTCCGAAGATGTGTCTTCTACAATTCCTCATCGGTCACGGTTAAGAGTAGGCCACAGTTTAGCCCTCTGAACATTTACGATTGCTGGAACTAATTGTTGCTGTTGGCATGGGTGATCTGGGTTGCCTCAGTGTCCCAACTGCTACATGAGATGGATGCTAAGATACTTGACTTGGCCGTTGAGAGATATGCGTCGCTTCAGAGAAGTCTTCAAGTTAAAAAAGAATTATTTGAACTTAATATTCGGTTTTTTACTCGAATGTGTGAACAATTGCAGTTACAGGTTGAAACCAAATGGTTTTTAACCCAATCTTTTCCTGCTCGGTAAGTTCCTTAATTTTCTTCGAGATTAGCAATTTTTTGATTAAAAAACTCTTGCCATTACCACAGGATATTGAATTTACACGAAAAACTATGAAAAAAGTACATTCATTAATATTCGGTTTTTTAACTTGAATTTCTCTTTACGGTTTAAATCTTTGGTAATAGCCTACGACATTGTTTGGCAACATTCCTAAAACATTATTTGTTAATAGCCTGCTCAAAATCCTCCACAAGTTCAAAAAGAAATAGGATGGGCTGCAAAGGAAAGAACACTTCGCTGGAAAAACGCGTGTTGGTGTTAAGCCACCATTTAAAAGGTGAAACTTACAATAAAATTGCGGAAAATTTTAAAATGAAGCCTAATACAGTCGGTGATATCATAAGACGCTTCAGGAACGAAGGCCGTATCGAATTCCAGAAGCAAAAAGGGCAGCCCAAAAAATTAACACAGCGCGAAGAACGCATAATAATACCTAAAATGCACCTAAAATAGTCAGCTGTTGGTTGAATGCGGAAAGCGTGTTTCTGAGTCTACGGTTCGCAGACCTATCAAATCAGAAGGGTTCAACGGTCGAGTCTTGCGATCAACTTGCGCAACCGTAATATTCGCCAAAAATTTGCTAAATATTACAAAAAAAAGATCCATTATGGTGGGAAGATGTAATTTTCGCAGATGAGAGCAAGCAACTTTTCGGGTCTGATGGAAGGGTTATGGTGTGGCGCAAGAAGAATTAAGAGCTAAAAAGCAATCATTTGAAGGCAACGGTGAAGCATGGGGGAGGTCACGTTATGGTGTGGATAAGGAGCATTATTTGAGGATTCTGAGAGAAAATTTGAATGAATGCGCTGAAAAAATGGGAATTTCCAGGTCCTTTAAATTTTTTCAGGATAATGATCCTAAACATAAACCCCATATTGTCCGCTGATATACAACTGTCCCAAAGTTATAGCAACACCTGCTCAATCACCTGACCTCAACCCCATCGAAAATTTGTGGGCCGAATTGGATCGGAGAATGCGGGTGAACCCCGTTTCTTCCGTAAACGCTCTGAAAGTTAGGTTGCAGGAAGAATGGACGGAATATTTATTAAAAAATTATAGCAAACATGCCAAAGCGATTATACCAAGTTTTGGAGAATAAAAGATAAGAACATTAATAATTTTCTTTTTTGTGATTATTTTAATTTTGATTATATAATAATAATATAATATGGGTGGCACTACAGTCCGAGGTGGACCTGGGCCTAGCTTCTCAGCAACCACTTGTGTTGTGCGTGCTATTGTTCAGTTACAGTTTAATGCCGACTCCGAACGGCGAATTTGAGAAGCTTTTTCTAGACAGGAATAATCTTTGAGCATTGTCAGTAACTCGAAAGAGGTGGAGCCGTGAATTATCAAAGGTGGTAAATTCGGGTATCGAACCTGGCACTGACTGCGTAGGAGTCGACGCACTTACCCACTACGCCACGGCGAACATTTTGATTATATAAAATAGTTAAAAAACCGAATATTAATGAAGGTATTGTTTTCAAGTTGTTTACTCAAAAAATTGTAAAACTCGAAGAAAATTAAGGAACTTACAGAGCAGGAAAAGATTGGGTTAAAAACCATTTGGTTTCAACCTGTAACTGCAATTTTTCACACAGTCGAGTAAAAAACTGAATATTAATGACACCCACTGTACATACGAGTATACATTTATCATTTCAGTTTTTGTGTTTCATCAATAAAATTGTATACTTACTGTTGTGCCACGGCAGCTTGCTTAGTTAAAACGGAACACTACGATGTGTACAAGACTCCACAAATACTTGAATTTATTCAATTTGTTTATTTTCCCTTTTTTTGTGATACTTTTGCTGCTGGTCGTCCACGTACTGTTCGCCTCGATTACCACTAGTCCAGCAAGTTCCACAGCCGCAGCCCATGCAGAAGCTTGAACCATGTCACTGCCTTCCACATTTTTTTGATGACGTATGCGCCACCGAACGTGCCCACGATCGCTATTGCCCAGTATACTTTCGACATCGTCAGCTGAATCGGTTCATCGACGATGTTGTCGTTCCCTTTTGTATATTATAAACGAGGGCAATTATCCCTGCCTTTTTTTACAAGGAAACTAGGGCAACTTTGCTCATGTGGGTGATTCATTCGCCTTTATGTTTTGCTGCTCGAATTTCCTGACCCCCTGCTCCCGATTGAGCATTCCAGTGGTGGGTGTCTTTACGTCGAGTGCCTGTGGAATGCGGTAGGTATCATCGTGTCAAGTGGCTGGCGGCGATCGTCTGTCATGATTCAGGGTGTTCTGTTTTTTTCTTCGTTGTTGTTGATTTCATGCCAGCGTTGATCATGTTGCAACCCGCAACACTTACTCTGGTTTGATTTAAATGTTCAGTTTCTGTTGGACTGGAGCCTGTCGATTTTGTTGTTGGGTATTGTGCTCTGCATTCCAGTTTATATGTTCTTGGCAGACATTAAGTCAGGCGTATATCTTTTTCCTATTTTTATATTTTTTCGGACAGAGCTGAGCTTTTTTTTCATGACGACATCAACGCTTCTAATGGCTAGGTCATGTAGAACTGCTTCAAGGCTGAAGAGTCTTCGACTGCACAGCAGTAGGACAACACAATATACTACGTCCACGAAACCGAAGGCGCACACAAGTGAGGAAGGACCTCAACCAATTTGGCGTGCGAAATGGGCTAAACAACTTGTCAGCTGGTGAGGCCCAGTCCCACTGGACTGCAGCGCCAGTAGAAGTACAAGAAAAGACTTGATTAGAACATACCAACATTCCGAATGTTACGTACGTTCAAACTATTTTAGATCAATTTAATGAACTTACCACAACCTCCAGTCCAAACAAAAATCCTCATGTACGCTCATATTTAAGTGTATGTCAATGTTTATCAAATCAGGCACTGTATCACAGACGTAGTAATAACTTATGCCAAGCGTATGCAAGTTGTTCGGGGCACACACATGTGCTGCTGGCAATTATACCATTCCAGCGGACACTGCCAACTCCAAGATAGACGATAAGCTGTTTGTCGTGCGATTAGAAACAAATATGTTCACTTAATCGACTCTCAGAGTCAACAATGGAAAAGATATTACATCAAGCAACGTATGTAAAATCCCATTAGAAGCACTCCATAGTGCAATACCCAATTAATCTTCACCCTACAATAGTAGAAAGGCAATTAACATTAAAACCCATCAACTACCACTTCGCTCTTAGCCTTCATTTCAAAAAGGTGAAAAAGGCCTTCTGCTTTATGACAGTGCAAGCACTGTACACACACGGTACTTAACCAAACAAAACCACATTGCGCTGAGAGCAGCAACAGGCAAAAAAAATGTAGAAAATGCCTGCCGCGCTGTTAATCTGAACAATAAAGTTCGTACTCCCCGTGGATTAGTCAACGCTTTAGTAAGACTCTCAGTAGGAACAATTATTCACACACAACGCGCGTTAATCCGCGAAAGCCTGCATGCGAATTGAAATCCCTTTGAAACGAGTGTGGTGAATGGGACACAGTGTCACAGAATGAATTCCTGGATCTTTAACTTCTTAGCTGTTTATCCATGGCGGCGCAGCGCACTTAAATGTCAATACTTTTGATAAATAGAATCTTCAGAAATTCCTTTGATCAGTAGAATGTAGTTGTTGCATTTTAAAATAAACGCTCTTATGTATTTGATGTGCTCTCTATCTTTTAAGCGTTTGTCTTATAGATCAGGGATGTTGCGAATGCAGATTTTTTGACATCCCTGGTTATTAAAAGGACCACATCCTCTGCTGCTGAAGCGGATGCGAATGTAAAATTTGGTACTAAAAAACATTAGTTATTAGTACTTAAGTCATTTTTCGAACGAAAGAAAACTTGTGATACTTAAAGATAGACATGAGTTACACTTGAGAAAAAACCACTTGACTACCTTTTCTGGGTCTAGGCGAGCAAAACTAAAGGTAGTTGTTTCCAGTCTTAATGTGAATGATTGTGCGTGCCACGATCGATTGCTGCAGCATAGAAAGAAATCATAATTTTTGTAACACCTCTAGCAGAAGACTTGAATTCCAAAAGTTCCAAGAATATTTTGGAACAAATTTACACACAATCTTAGAATATTGTGCAACGGGCCTTAACGCCAGGTATTTCAATGTTAAATGTATTTCAAAATTACGCTCTAATTGCTAAGCTAAGCACTTGACCGCTTCATAGAGTTGTGGGACTCTTCGTGTCATTGGAGAATTTGAAAAGAAACCTCAATTTCATAGTCCAGCCTGAAATATAACTTAACAAACTTAGCTAAAATACAATTTAACAGTTTCTATTTTCACTACTTCATCGTATATGTATCTTAAAACTAATTAATGAAGTTAATTGGTAAATGTAATCCGAAGACGTTAGACGACATACCATACTACAAAGAATGCAATTTATTCATAATACATTTTGTAGACATTTTAAGAGAAGGGAAGCCTTTAATAAAAATTCAGTAATAAATAATGAATAAAACGTTTAGAAAACCACCTACCAGTTATGGACAGGTGGATAGGCGGCACCAAATGTGAAATCTTGTGCAAATGTGAAAAGAAATAAAGAGCTTCAAAAATCATGCTTAAATGTTTTACAAAACTCTTCTTCAAGATGATAGAAAAAGATTCGACTTGCGTGACGTTTCCTTGAACGCTCTACAAAGTCCAGCAGATAGCGGATGTTCAAGTTAACTCTATCGTTCAATTTGTTTTAAAAAAATTTAATCATTTCTATTAAACACAAAACCATGTAAGCTATAAAAACGAATATAGAGCTCTATAGAAGTCAAATACATTAAGAAACTGAGGAAAAAATCTATTGGGATGTTTGTTTGAGATACACAGAAAACTGAGTAGCAAAATTTCAACGCAAAACAACAAGGCCCTGGACTGCTACAAAGCAGACATTACCGCAATCCAGGAAGTGCGGTGGAATTGGCCGGGCAAAAAGAGGATGAAAAACTGCGAGGCAGATTGTTGTTCGAGACACAGTAAGGCAAAAAGTCTTAAGTTTTGTCTGTAAAAGCGAACGCATCAAGGTTAAATTCGGGAACATCTGCCTAATTTGCGCCCACGCCCCAACAGAGGACAAAGATGACAACAGCAAGGATGACTTCTATGATCTCCAGAAAGGACTTACGATCAGTGCCCCAGATTCGACACTAATTTTTTTTTTTTTTTTCATTTCATTTTATTTTCAAAAAACATTTTACAATGATTATATGTTTCTACGAAGCCCTATAATGGCTTTTCTGCAGAAGATTGTGTTTCAGAGTCCGTTACAGTTAATTTTAGATGAAGTAAGCTTTGTTACATTTTTTCTATTCATTACTTTAACAGTAAATAGAACAGAAAAAAAAATAAAAGTTTTAAAAATTTAGTTGTTTAAATTATTGTTTATAAAAAATTTTTTATATGTTTTTTTCTAGTTTTGAAGTTTTCTATTTGTCTTAATTCCTGCGGAAGTGTGTTTAGAATTTCAGGTACGCTGCATTTCAACTGTTTTCTCCCGTAGTTGTTGTAGAATCTGGGTTCTTCAAGCATGCCTTGCGCCCACCTTCTCGTGTTGATCCCATGTTGAATTGGTATAATAAACCGATTGTCATCGTAGTACTCCAGTATAAGGGTCACCCTAAAAATGTCTTTCACTCGAAGAACTTTAAATCGTTGTAGTTCCGGAACATTACGCTGGTTGAGTAATATTTTCTTCAAAACTGTGTTTTGAAGTTTCTGAAGCTTCTGGATGTGTGTTCCCAGATCGTTCTAGGAGATTTCAATGCAAATCTGGGTAAGGAAGGCATCTGCACAACACCACATCCGATAACGGACTCAGGCTGGTGGACTTTGTCACGGGACGTAATCTCTATGTAGCTAGCACGCGGTTCTCACACCTCAACATCCACAAAAGGGACCCCTGATCAATCAACCGCCAACCAGATTGATCACGGTGCGATCGACCTCAGACACTCCTCCAGCATTCTTGATGTCCGAACGTTCCGAGCAGCCAACATCGACTCGGACCATTTCCTTGTTGTAGCCAATGTAAGAAATGGGATATCAAGAGATCAACGGAGTCGAGAAAGGACACCCCGGTTTGACGTCGGAAAGCTACAATCGCAACGGACTGCTAGGATCTTTGCCGATCGAGTCTCCCGGAATCTCTCTCTAAGTTCGTAGCCACCTCAGCAAACAATCGAAGAAGATTGGAGGCGTTTTCAGGCATCAAAGATGCTGCCACTGATGTGCTGGGTTTTACGGCACCACCTAGAAAAAACCCATGGTTTGACAACGAGTGTAGGCTGGCACATGCAGCGAAGCTGGAAGCCTACAAAGCAACGCTGCAACGAACGACGAGAGCTGTTCGTGAGCTCTACGAACAGAGACGAAGGGACGAGACCCGGCTTCTCAGCAGAAAGAAGAAGGAGCAAAGAGCAGAAGCACGCGGTCGAGGAGATGGAGAGGTGCTACTTCCACACAATATAGACGATGATCGACGAGAATTCCGTCCCCCCGACTTAGACGAGGTCAAGATAGCAATATCAAGACTGAAGTCTAACAAAGCTGCCGGTGCAGACGGACTGTCCGCTGAAATCTTTAAGGCAGTTGGAGATCTGGTTGGGCGCATGCACCAGCTCATCTGTAAGATATGGTCGGAGGAGAGCATGCCCGATAAGTGGAATCTCATTCCCCGATCCAGAGAGACAAGATTTTTCCCCGAGAAACGACAAGATCTTCCCTGCCGTTTTGTGTACTCGCCTGAAGCCGTTTATAAATAACCTGGTAGGTCCATTTTAATGTGGCTTCAGGCCAGGGAAGTCCACCACCGACCAGATTTTCACACGACGGCAGATTCTGGAAAAGACACAAGAAATGCAAATCGACACCCACCATTTTATTGTCGATCTTAAGGCCGAATATGACAGCGTGTATAGGGACGAGCTACACAACGCCTTGTCTAGTTTTGACATTCCTACCAAACTCCACTCTTGCTAACATTTCGGCATTTCTCGAAGGACCAAGCTGACTTTATATAAGACCTTGATCATCCCAGTCCTGCTGTACGGCGCGAAGGCATGGACAATCTGAAAAGCGGAAGAGGAAGTCCTTGGTCTCTTCGAGAGAAAATTTCTGCGTGCGAACTTTGGTCCTTTTTGCGTTGACAGTTTTTGGAGGAGAAGATTCAACCATGCCTAAGATGGGTAGGCCATCTAGAGTGTATGGACAACTCAGCTCCGGCCTGAAGAGTCTTCGACTCCGAACCCGTGGGACAACGTAACAGAGGACGCCCACGTTTAAGGTGGCGCACCAAGGTGGAGAAACACCTCAACCATCTTGGCGTGCGACACTGGAGACAGCTAGCCAGAGACCGTTGCTAGCTGGAGAGGCCTGTTGGTTGAGGGCCAGGTTCACCTGACTGTAGCGCCAAATAAAGAAGAAAGAAGAAGTCCTCTCTCCAACTTCTACTCAAGGTTACGATTTTTTTTGTTAGGTTTTACTTACTGTAAAAATTGTGATAGAAACTACAAACATTATTAATAATGAATGTCTTATAATTAAAAAATGTCCTGTGAACAAGAATGTGACAGAGAATTTTTTCCACAAAGAAGAACTTCTAGAGTAAAACTAATTTATTGTTAATTAACCAACTATTATTTAAATTATTATTGTGATACGGGTATTCGTCCGTTTAGTACTATGGAAAAAAGTTGATTTGCACTTTACCATATATTATTATATCCTTTTTAAGGTCTGTTCCAGGATTGTCTGATCTTTTGGCAAGGTCGTCATCTTCACTTGATGAATCAAGTATCTCTTCTAGATCAGTTTTTAAACATGGTTTCTTAGCGGTACCGGACGTGATAGATTATTCTGAAGAATGGTCAATGAATTATACCAAATCCAATGGATCTCACATTTTCATTCTTTTATATTGGCTGTAGTTTCGATTTGGAGAACATGTGCTGCCATGATCAGGACCATGAGGACGATTTGTGTGAGCTCTCAGTATTTCTTCTTTAATCTTATCTTCTGTCAACGGCTTGAGAAATTTGTGCTTGAAGTGTGAATGTTAACAAGTAGGTATACAAATTAAATAGCCGGGAATTTAGAAGACATTTCCTTTTTAAATTGCTGACTGCTAGACTAATCGGATCGGAGTCCTGTGATCTAGTTTAATGGTCATCCCGTTTTTTCGTAAGCATTTGAGTTACTAGAAATAGGTATACTATGAGTGTCTCAGAGCTGCTTAATTCTGCTCTCTCTTCTTTAAAAGGCTTCAGCAACTGGACACAGCATAGTCTTCTGGAATAATTGAGGCCATTGTGCTGTCATTCATGCAGAGACTTAATACGTATTTTACCTTCCAAAACCGGTCGAACATTTAAAAAACAATAATCACTAAGCATGCGTGACATCGACACATGCTTCGAGTCACGTGAAAAGTAACAAAAGAAAATAAATAAGGTCACCCATTATTCTTAATAAAAGTAAAATAATGTGAACCCATAACTTACCACAAAAAGGCTATACCTCTTGGAAAAACTACAGACTACAAAATCAGGTCCAGCATACTGTGTGAACGCCTAAGTCCGTCTTTCACTGTACTTATCCGTGAGTACCAGTGCGGCGTTCGGTCCGTCAAATCGACTGTAGACTAAAACTAGCGAGTTTTAAATCGATACATAACAGCTTTTCATCGACTTTAAAGCCGCATACGACAGCTTTCAACGGAAGGAGCTATTCGATGGGCGGCCCGGATTCGGGATCCCGGGCAAATTGATCCGGTTGTTCAGCACCACGCTAACAAATAGGCGGTGCACCAGCATTTCGGCTCAAGAATTTCCGAGCCGTTTGGAACCTGTTGCGGATTCCGACAAGGAGATTCAATTTTCTTCAATCTGGTATTGGAGAAGCTAGTGCGGCGGGTAGCTTTAAACACGGAAGGCACTATATTCTACAAGACAGTCCAACTGTTGAGTTGCACAGATGACATCGACAACGTGGCACGTTTCCAACATGGGAAGCTTTTACGGCGATTTACGAAGATGCGAAACGAGCTGCTTTCAAGGTCAATAAGGACAAAACGAAATATATGGTGTCGACCAAGATACGTTCCGCCACACACCTCCTGACAAGACATCATGATCGGCAGCTACAATTTAGACGTAGTAAATGAGGAGCCAACTTGAACTCCACAAACGACATGCTTGTAGAGATTCGACCTAGATTCGCCCTTGTACTCAACTGTACTCAAAAACCAAAATCGTCTGGTCTACAAAACTCTTATTTTGCCAGTTCTGCTAGAAGGAGCCGAAAGCTGGACGCTAAGAAAAACAGCAGCTCCAGAGAGTCTTCGAATCCGAGTCTCCTGGTTCGAGAAGGAGAGAAAGACCGAGCTTCCGGTATAAGGACCAAGTTTTCGCAGACCGCAAAACAGCTTTATTTGATGCTCACCACCGTCAGCCATAGAAGGCAGTTATTGCTCAGACTCAGTCCTTCGAAGGGTCATTAATTAGCTTATTATAGATGATCTTATACATAGAAATTGATCAACAACTATTTACGCACTTTTTGTGAAACTCCACAACAAATACAACTTAAATAATCTAAATATGTTCCAGAGAATGGGTCAAAAGGCACTACAGGCGGACTTAGGTCCACTCCCACAGGCGTTCTTACCCATTGACACACAAATCTACAATGTCGCTGCGCACAGCGCGGCTAGACGACGCTATAGATTACACTTCTCCGATGTTATACTTCGCATCACGTATGGATGCAATCTACCCTTCGTAGGATGCATTGGGAAGGTTAGGATATGCTAGGTTGAGGTGATTGTCGGTGGATCCATCGTGATATCACTACCCGGTGATTGGCAAGGGTTCCTCTTTAGTCAAAGTGACTATATTATGGCCTAGTGGCATATCCTTGATCATCCACTCATAACCTGTGTTACACCCAATTTGTGTTCTGTGTGAACTTAGCTATGGCTTGAATCTTTATGTGTGACATTTTTTGTAGACCTCTTCGCCTCTACAGCTATTGCAGAAGAAGTCGTTGTGGGGGCTCCCATTCTTCTGGCGTACATGCTGAGTAGACATGGTCAGTAATAACACATTTTTTTTTCGTTCCGGTTTAATTTTAGAAGTGTACTTGTCTCATTTGTATTTACTGAAGGTCCTGCAAGGGTCTGATTCTCAGATTGGCGGTGTTGATGGCATCTGTAAGTAACAAAGATTTTATTACCTGAAGGGGGTACTGGGTGTCCTGATTATTTCCTGATTGCTGACCCACCCATGTTTCTTCTAACTCTGGAATGGAGTACTACTATGCCTAGTGGGTCCCTTACATATGGTAAGAATGCATCTGACCGCTGTCTCATTAATAGATAGACGGCAAAGTTTTAGTATCTTTGATTTGATTGATGATGTATCCATACCCCAATGTTATCTGACTGTTTATGCGTAAGGCGGCAGATAATCTGTCTATCGGTTTCATTATTAGTAAGCGGCCAGCCTCAGCCTCCGTAATCTACACCAGCGGTTCCATTTATGCAGCCTTAACACTACAACTATATAGATGTCCATTGGAAGAAGCTGCGGCATTAGTTCAATGGCGGCTGTGGGTGCGAAACGATGTGCCCTCGTAATACAGATACACTCTAATCTTTGAATAATACTTAGCTTTTTAAGATTGGCTCAATGTTGGCCACCAACCAAAGATGCCGTATTTTAGAATTGGTTTGTGTGGGAAGGAAGACTCCTCGTTCTCGTCCCAGAAGTGCATATATGTATACACTAATGGCTACAAAATGGGCTGAGGTTTATTCAGTAGCTCTTAACATATCCACTTCTTTCCGTCTT
This sequence comes from Eristalis intricaria, assembly GCA_964034865.1. Taxonomy (NCBI): domain Eukaryota; kingdom Metazoa; phylum Arthropoda; class Insecta; order Diptera; family Syrphidae; genus Eristalis; species Eristalis intricaria. The sequence continues at coordinate 16,859,369 of OZ035875.1, forward strand.
CCGGAATATCCTAAGGGTTTTATAAGTGGAAGTCGTCGCTATTTGAGAGACCAGTCGTTTGCCTTATTCCTATCGGACTGGACCTCAACATAACATACTTATACATATTTTTTTATTTTTATTATTTTTCCATCAAAGGGCAAACAAAAAACTCTACGTTCTCTTAGTGTATTCTCTCAGTAGCGCTTCACACTACAGATGTTTGCTGCGCGACTTAGGATCATCAACCATTGTGAATCGCAAGATTAGGGCTATTGATTCGGCCTGAGTAACCTCAAAGTTAGTCCGGGCATGTCGCTATGAGCAAAGTACAGTAAGGAACAATCCAACGTCACCTTATCTTGGGTTCCAGCAACATTCAAGCTAGCGAACTCGCAAGATTAAGATCCTCACATCATCGTTCGGCAGAAATGGATCTTGCCAATCGGTACAGGGAAGTATATCAGCGCTTTCCTTAAGATGGGCAGCCTTAGATGGGCTTTTAATTGCCCAAAACCTGGGAAACCTTCGTTAAATTATAATAAGAAAAGCAAGAAATATTCTTTATAGAACTCAATGTCGAAGGAGATAAACAGGTATCATCATGGGACATTAGCCAATAGACGAAGACACAGCCAATTACCAACAGCCATTCTGCATCATCTATTATGATCAATGCGGTAACTGCGGTGCTGCTTCAGAAAATCAAACCCAGTATCACTGTTGACAAACATCGAGCTGTGAGATTACATTTTGTCGAATCACTTGAGGGATAAGTTATGTTTCTAAGCTCTGCAAGATGGTTATCATCAAAAAATAAACTAACCTTTTAACCTCCATTTGCTCTTTTTCTGAGCAGTGGTATCAAAAGAACGCGTAGTCCTACTTTAATTTTAATTTGCAACGGCCAATATACACAGTGTACTGTGAGTCACCGTACCTTGGAAGTAATTTCCGCTGCTAATTTGCCAATATCAAATCAAACTTCTCAAGTACCAACAGATTCTACGAAAACATCATTATCGCAGTGTATCATCTTACCAACAATTTCGGTTTGCTTTACCTGTTCGCAGTGTTAGTATACCGGTCTCGATGCGTCTATTAAACAGCACAGCCGGCAACAGGATGAAGTTGAAGAGGTCATATTTACCTCTAGCCTCTGGTTTGCTTTCAGTCAACGGTGCTGCAACATTTGAGTCTTAAAATATCTCCGTGGACGTTTGATGATTGCGTATCAATTCATGAACATACTGCAGAGACGTAGGACGCATTAAGCCCAGAGAACCAAACCCAACGATTGGCTCATAACAATGAGTACCATCTAATGGGACATTCTTCCGCCCTAATTGTTATCAATTCTCTATTTATTAATAAAGTAAACAATAAATTTGTTACCAGACATTTGTTCATCTTCTCGACGACGACGTACTTCCGGTCTGTCTCCAATTTTCCCACATGGGACATGCCATGGTAATAGGCATTTAATTAATTTTACTCCACAATAGCTTCCATGCCGAGGGGTTAGGATCAATAAGATATCCGACGTGGGCAGAAAACTATGCTCAAACAAACTGAATTTACACCCTTCGGCTTTGGGTATAAATATTTGCCAAAAATTGATTAGGGTCATGTTTGGAAATAAAACCCAGAGCACGACGACAACGACGACGACGACAGGTACCAAGGATGATTACTGAGTCGTCGACGTTCTTATTAAACAATTTTTAGGTGGACAGGGAGCTTGAGTTTGTGGATCATTTTGGTGACACAAATATGAAACGACTATTTGGTCAATATCAATATCGACTTACTGTGTACTGTTCGAGTGGCTTCATGAGAGCCTAGGAGAGCGGCGGCGGCGTGTTCAAATAGGCCATTAATTGGCTACGCTCTGAAACGTCGGCGTCTGAAAATTATTTGACTAACCCATCACACTAAATTACGCCATCAAGTTGAAGGTGAGGGATTGAAGGACCAACTAAAAAAAAATATATATACCGGGCGCCAACCACTGCAGAGTCCTTTGGCTGCAAAACCTTATTACACTGCGACGAAATGCACATTTGGTACCTTTGCAGATGTTTACAATGTAAACATCCTGCAAGAGAGCATGGTGCGGGTGGAAATGTGAAGGATATATATTTTACCTCTGCACCCAGTGAAAATGGCTCAACTTTTTTGAGTTTACTCGTTTTATTCTGTTTTCTGTTGTTTTTTTTTCTAATAAACCATGGAAACATCCTTCGGTGGTTGGCCCATTGCACATGGTGGGATAAACATTTTGTAGTTGCAACCCTGAATGCAAGAGCATGAAGTTACCCAAACCGTGAGACATGCGGCGGTGGGTGTTGAGCTTTAAAAAGGGAAATTGCAAACAACTTCGTTCGTCGCGCCTTCCTGTTTATCCTTGGGTGCAAATTGTTATTTCTACTTCGAGGTATTGTAGACACTCTAAATGAGAATCATCCTGCTTCACTATTTTCTTTGGTTTTTGTTCGTTATTTTTTTTTTGGTTTGCTTTGCTTTTGTGTTTTGGTTCTTTTAGTGCAAAGCGGGAGAAGATTGCTCCCATTGTTTTCGGTACGGTTGCATGCTGGGATATAAATTAATGAAAGGATTTTACAGTAGGAGTGTATTGTTGTGGTATCCCGGAAGATGGTTCAATGGGGAATTATGAAATCCGGAAATAAAACGAAATTACTTTTCCATATGTTTTGCTAAAAGTTGGGGCAGAGGGGTGAGTGTTGAATCTATTTCGTTTAGTGGTTAGTGGTACGTGTGTATTTTAGTTTTTGCTGATTAAATCTGTTCTAGGTTAGTATTGGGTTTTCCAATTTCATAAATGCATACTCGTACAGTTTTGGGTTATCTTGTGGTTGAGAAAACAAGTAACTTAAGCGGATTCCAATGTGGTAGTCTCATAGCTTCATTTCGTTGGATTGCTGCAACCGATGTGGAATTTTCTCAACTCCGGGTGTTGATTACCTGGCTATCGGCTGCAGAGGGACTACAATGTAAGACTGCACGTCATGCAGCTTCATTCACATGTAGACATTTTGAGCAGAAGGGCGAACTACCGTGCTCACATTTGTGAAGATGCTTTCGATAGCTGCTGTTCATATGGTATCATGTTGAAGTCTCAATAGTGAAAATATGCTTATGAGTCCGTTTTGCGAAAATATTTCATCTAATTTATCGCAGGGATAATAACATTGCTCTGTTAGGCTTCTTTAGTTTGTTTGGTCGAAACACACGGATGTAACCTTCTTCTCCCACCCAAATCTTCTTCCTCTTTATTTGGCGTTACAGTCCGGGGTGGACCTGGGCCTCAACCAAGAAGCCCCTCCAACTAGCACGGTCTCTGGCTAGCTGCCTCCAGTGTCGCAGACCAAGTTGGTTGAGGTGCTCCGCCATCTGGGTGCGCCACCTTAAACGCGGGCGTCCTTTATTGCGCTGTTTCACGGATTCGGAGTCGAAGACTCTTCAGGCCAGCAGCTGAGTTGCTAACTCAGGCGTTGGATCCGTTCACGCCTGACCAGGCTCAGGAAGAGATCAAGGACTTCCGAAGTCCTTGACTACCTCGAAGTTATAGCTGCCCATTGTGACGCTTGTGTTGTATATCCTTTCTTGATGACAGCTCGGTTTGCCTTCCTTCACTGCTAGACCCATTTTAGCCGCTTCGATCTCGATGGCAGCAAACGCCTCATTGACGGCTCTCTGTGTTCTGCCAATCACGTCGATATCATCAGCGTATGCTAACAGTTGTACGGACTTGTGGAAGATCGTGCCTCTAGTATTGGCGTGTGAATCTTGCACAACCTTGTGCAGGATGATGTTAAACATGTCACATGACGACCCAAATCGGAGTATTATATTAGAAGACCAAGCTGACTACTCGTGAAAGTCAGAAACTCTTATCCGGGCCCCGGTCTGTCAAGAGAGTCTGCGAAGCCTTCTTGGTTATATATTTTACATGCCCTCGAAATTAAACGCTCTTATCAAGCATAACGCCGGGATATATCGTGGACTCGATTCCTTACTGAAAGTTTTCCGTCAATTAATCCAACTAGAGCGATCTCTGGCCAGCTGCCGCCAGTTTCAGACGCCAATTAGGTTGAGGTCCTTCTCCACCTGACTTCGCCATCTTAGACGCATGCGCCCTCTGTTACGTTGTACCACCCGTTCGAAGTCTGAGTTGCCCATTAGCTTTACATGTTCCAACGTAGTCGTTAGACGCATGTCCTCTATACACTACAGGGCTGAATCTTCTCCTCTAAAGGCCAAGAATGCAAAACGGACCAAAGATACGTAGAACTTTTCTCTCGAAGAGAGAAAGATAACTTCTCAATCCGCTTTTGAGATTATCCATGCTTCAGCGAGGTAATTTTGGACTGGGATGATATAGTCTTGTAAATGTATAGTCACCATCCTTTGCGACAGCTAATAACTATGTATAATATATAAGTTATAGCTGCCCATTATGACGCTCTTTCCAGGATTTTCTGTCCTTCTTGAGGACAGCATATAATTTGTTTTGGATTCAATTACCGCCAAGCCCATTTTTTCCGATTCCATCTCAATGCCAGCAAACGCCTCACGGACAGATCATTGCGTTCTTCTAATCAGGTCAATGTCATCCGCGTATGCCATCAGTTGGTCAGACTTCTGGAAGATCGTACCTCTAGTGTTGGTGTGACATGGCATGTCACCCTGTCTAAATGTTTGACATCGAAGTTCTCTGTAAATTCGTCACCTTGATTGAGCAGCTATAATTTTCCAAACTTGTCATGTTCTACACCTCGTCTATATGCACGATGTCATATGCGGCCTTGAAATCGACGAGTTGTTGGCGGACTTTTCTGGCCTGAAGCTACATTGATTTGGCTTGGTTTGGATTGATTGGGACATATAAGATTGTTCATAAGCGACTTCAGGCGAGCACATAGAACGGCAGAGTCTCTTGTACATTGTTCGGGTCCCACAGTCTTTGGGTAGTATTTTTTTTCGCCTTGAACTTTTCTTCCTTTTGGTATTAGCGCATAGTCTTAGAAAAATGTTTTGAGAGTTGCAATTGATATTTCTTTTACGTCTGCGGATTCGAGTCAAATTTGACCCAACTTACGAGTCGAAAGGATCTTAGAGCTTGATTTGATTACTTACTACTCAGTATTTGTTGTGCAGTTTTATTGTTTAACTTACAGTGGTATGTTATTACAGTAGATACATAATTTGTGATCACATGTCTTTGCTTGCAAATTGTACTGTTCATTTCGTTTCGGGAAGTGATAGGGAAAATTAACTCTATTTGGCAGTATTTAAAGATGAAGAGGTATCATGTTCTCAATTCTTAGATAATATTGAGACAGCTGACTCATCAGACAGTGATTTTAGTGATGCGCCATGCTTTTGTGCCCACCGAAATCATGGCGTCAAAAAATGGTCGAATAACTTACTCAAAAAACTTCTTGAAAACAGAGCTCAAAAAGCCTCAAATGAAAGCTCTAAAGTTGGTGGAACTCTGATAAGCCAAGCAAAGCAGGAACAATCTCAACAAATAAATAAAAATGTTTAAAACAATAATAAATAAAATATGAAGAGTTACAAGGTTCAACAACAGAGAAACTCGTTCGTGGGTGGATATTATCAAAACTTTACAAACTTTCCGAGATTTTAACAATAGATGAACAGTTAGTAGTATTCAAAGGAAGATTTTATTCCGGCAATACATAGATAACATCAAAGTCTGCAAAGTACGGAATCAAGTCTTATGTAATTTTTTATACTGCAACGAGCAATGCTTTGAATGTCCATCCTTATACTGGCAAGGAATTATAAGTACTTGCGAAAAAAAATCAATGTAGATATGCGTATGCATAATTCTCAATTTGATTGTACTAATATGTCATAATCTCGCAACCGATAATGACTTCACGCCTTATCAATTAGACACTAGTACACTAGTAGGAACAATACGCAATAATAAGTCTGAAGTAACACCGAAAATGAAAAAAGTTTTCTCTATGCCGTTTGTCGTTTTACACGACTGTCGATTTTTTTGTTGTGTCGATCTTAGTTCCGTGACTTACATGATGGGTCAAGCCTTTTGCAATAGATTATAAAAAAATTAATGAATTTGAAAATTAAATTTTATCTTTGTAAAAAAATAAAACAGAGGCTAACTAATAGTGGGTCGCCCAGGAGTACTAAATAAAATAGTAACAAATTGAGTCCTACGATGAATAGATTCAAAAAGTTCCAAATCTTCAATTACAGAAATTTAAAGCACAAGCAAAATCATGCTGATAAATAAAAGAAAAGCTATGACACAGCAAACAATTCCATTTGATTCGCTCCATTTTATTTGTTTAATTTTTAACGATAGAATGAAGCCAATCAACAAGTATTGATTCGGGCGATAGAACAGCAGATGAAAAAATCATTGTGAGGACGCTATTTCCGTGTCTTATATTCAAAGAAAAAAATAAAACATGTGAATTTACTAAATACTCTACCTACACCATGACCCGACAATAGTCAAAAGTGATCACCCGGAAAATAAGCCAAAAATAACACCACACTATAATAAATTTAACACATTGGGCAAAGCAGTTAGTGACTACGCTTGCAATACAATGGCTAAGAGGGCTGCATTACCAAACCAATAAGTTGGTATAAATGTTTAATTTTTCATTTAAAAAACATTGTTTTCCATTTAAATAATCTAAACTATGAAAATTCAAAACTTAAATTTAGTAGTCATTCGAGCCCGCTAGAATCTGTAGGTTTGAGGAACGTAGTGTACTCTATTCATTCCATTTTTACTAATGCGAGTACTCTATATATGAGTGCAATAACGTAGAAGACGAGTCATGGTTTCAAATACCCGATTGTAAAACGAATACTTTATTTGTTTTCATTTTATTCTTCGTGTACTCGAAAAAAAAACAAATCGAGTACACAGAGTACACCGAATCATACGAATGTACAGTGGACTCTCTCTAAGTCGAATTGTTTGAATTATAAACAAGCTTTTGTATGTAATACTGAGGGATATACACTGCGCGAAATTAATATAGAGGCAACGCAATAAATGGGACATATGGCATGGCGATCCATTGAATGCAATGACCGTTAACAAAACGGTTTTTTTTCACATTTGCTTTAGTGCTAATGGGATCATGCGTACCATGTTCACTTCCATATCAGTTGTCGTGCTCAACCATCACGCGTGTTTTTGAGAAAAATTGTGGTTTTTATAAATTTTACTGCGAAATTCATATAGAGGCGACTACAATTTTTCGAAAAATATCAATTTTTGGGTAAGTGTTTCGGTTACAGTTTAGCAGAATAGGTATTCAGAGTTGTTTAGAGATATTAAATTTTACAGTACCGAGCTCAATAACTATTTTAAAATAATGGGACGTGGATAAAAGCTCACCCAAGAGGAAAAAATTGAAATCCGACTTCTAAAAGAAAATGGCTATTCCAACCAAGATCCCCTAACGTTGTAGACCATTTTTTAACTTTGGGTGCGAGCTATGGAACAAAAAAGGCAAAAGGAGCTCAAAAAAAGTGACAAACCGCCAAAAAAAAAAAACAAACTGTTCAAGAAGCACGCAAGAACAAACTCTATGCTTCCCAAATAAAAGCGAAATTAAACCTTAAAATTGGTGTACGACGTGTCCAACAGCCTTTTGCAAGCAACTCCAACATTGGTTTTCACCAAAAAACTGAAAAAACATGCACTTACTCCCGGGCACAAGGAAAGTCGACTCTTGTTCGATAGAAATCACATGTCGTGGACCAAAGAATGTAGACAAGTGATTTTTAGTGACGAAAAGAAGTTCAATTTGGATGGACCAGACGGTTTTCATAGCTATTGGCCGGATTAAACCGGAAGTGAGAAGGAGCCGCAAATTTGGAGGATGCAGTGTGATGATATGGGGGGCTTTCAGCTACAACGGAAAAATGCCTATCCTCTACGTTCCTCCAAAAATGAATTCTATAAAATATTTAGAAATGTTGGAATATGTCCTAGATGAATTTGCGCATGAAAATGGAGGCGAGAATTTCATCTTTCAACAAGATAATGCTGCGGTCCATTCTGCCAAAGTGGTAAAGGAGTATTTTCTTAAGGCAAATACACCTGTTTTAGAGTGGCCATCGTGATCCCCCGATTTGAATCCAATCGAAAATTTATGGGGAATAATGGCAAAAAAATGAATGGGAGGCAGTACAACACAGTCCACGAATTAAAACAATCCATTCAAGATTTTTTTGTTGTGTCGATCTTAGTTCCGTGACTTACATGATGGGTCAAGCCTTTTGCAATAGATTATAAAAAAATTAATGAATTTGAAAATTAAATTTTATCTTTGTAAAAAAATAAAACAGAGGCTAACTAATAGTGGGTCGCCCAGGAGTACTAAATAAAATAGTAACAAATTGAGTCCTACGATGAATAGATTCAAAAAGTTCCAAATCTTCAATTACAGAAATTTAAAGCACAAGCAAAATCATGCTGATAAATAAAAGAAAAGCTATGACACAGCAAACAATTCCATTTGATTCGCTCCATTTTATTTGTTTAATTTTTAACGATAGAATGAAGCCAATCAACAAGTATTGATTCGGGCGATAGAACAGCAGATGAAAAAATCATTGTGAGGACGCTATTTCCGTGTCTTATATTCAAAGAAAAAAATAAAACATGTGAATTTACTAAATACTCTACCTACACCATGACCCGACAATAGTCAAAAGTGATCACCCGGAAAATAAGCCAAAAATAACACCACACTATAATAAATTTAACACATTGGGCAAAGCAGTTAGTGACTACGCTTGCAATACAATGGCTAAGAGGGCTGCATTACCAAACCAATAAGTTGGTATAAATGTTTAATTTTTCATTTAAAAAACATTGTTTTCCATTTAAATAATCTAAACTATGAAAATTCAAAACTTAAATTTAGTAGTCATTCGAGCCCGCTAGAATCTGTAGGTTTGAGGAACGTAGTGTACTCTATTCATTCCATTTTTACTAATGCGAGTACTCTATATATGAGTGCAATAACGTAGAAGACGAGTCATGGTTTCAAATACCCGATTGTAAAACGAATACTTTATTTGTTTTCATTTTATTCTTCGTGTACTCGAAAAAAAAACAAATCGAGTACACAGAGTACACCGAATCATACGAATGTACAGTGGACTCTCTCTAAGTCGAATTGTTTGAATTATAAACAAGCTTTTGTATGTAATACTGAGGGATATACACTGCGCGAAATTAATATAGAGGCAACGCAATAAATGGGACATATGGCATGGCGATCCATTGAATGCAATGACCGTTAACAAAACGGTTTTTTTTCACATTTGCTTTAGTGCTAATGGGATCATGCGTACCATGTTCACTTCCATATCAGTTGTCGTGCTCAACCATCACGCGTGTTTTTGAGAAAAATTGTGGTTTTTATAAATTTTACTGCGAAATTCATATAGAGGCGACTACAATTTTTCGAAAAATATCAATTTTTGGGTAAGTGTTTCGGTTACAGTTTAGCAGAATAGGTATTCAGAGTTGTTTAGAGATATTAAATTTTACAGTACCGAGCTCAATAACTATTTTAAAATAATGGGACGTGGATAAAAGCTCACCCAAGAGGAAAAAATTGAAATCCGACTTCTAAAAGAAAATGGCTATTCCAACCAAGATCCCCTAACGTTGTAGACCATTTTTTAACTTTGGGTGCGAGCTATGGAACAAAAAAGGCAAAAGGAGCTCAAAAAAAGTGACAAACCGCCAAAAAAAAAAAACAAACTGTTCAAGAAGCACGCAAGAACAAACTCTATGCTTCCCAAATAAAAGCGAAATTAAACCTTAAAATTGGTGTACGACGTGTCCAACAGCCTTTTGCAAGCAACTCCAACATTGGTTTTCACCAAAAAACTGAAAAAACATGCACTTACTCCCGGGCACAAGGAAAGTCGACTCTTGTTCGATAGAAATCACATGTCGTGGACCAAAGAATGTAGACAAGTGATTTTTAGTGACGAAAAGAAGTTCAATTTGGATGGACCAGACGGTTTTCATAGCTATTGGCCGGATTAAACCGGAAGTGAGAAGGAGCCGCAAATTTGGAGGATGCAGTGTGATGATATGGGGGGCTTTCAGCTACAACGGAAAAATGCCTATCCTCTACGTTCCTCCAAAAATGAATTCTATAAAATATTTAGAAATGTTGAAATATGTCCTAGATGAATTTGCGCATGAAAATGGAGGCGAGAATTTCATCTTTCAACAAGATAATGCTGCGGTCCATTCTGCCAAAGTGGTAAAGGAGTATTTTCTTAAGGCAAATACACCTGTTTTAGAGTGGCCATCGTGATCCCCCGATTTGAATCCAATCGAAAATTTATGGGGAATAATGGCAAAAAAATGAATGGGAGGCAGTACAACACAGTCCACGAATTAAAACAATCCATTCAAGATGTTTGGAGGAACTTGGATGCTGAATACCTTTATTCTCGTATAAATTCGATGCCTAGCAGAATTTTTGAGGTCATCAGCAACAAGGGGCGAAGTACCCATTATTAACATACAAAATTTGTAAAAGAAATTTAAAAATAAAATTAACAAACACCATCAGAACAACTGTGCCTCTATTTTAATTTCGCACTAATTTCTTTAAAATGGTCGTTTTTACGGAACGTATTTGATCAAATTTATTTTTGTTCCGTACTTTTAGTCTCTCGTTGGGCAGAAATTAAAGTATAACAAAAGGTTTTATTCGGATGTTTGATCTTACTTAATAATATATTATGCCTCTATATTCATTTCGCCCAGTGTATGTGGCGAAAAAAGTTCGAGTTAGAGAGTGTTTAGACTAAGGGAGAGTCCACTGTATTTGCTTCCTAGCGCCTATTCATAGTGTAAGTGATTGATTAATTTTGTCATTTTATACATTTTGTTTCTAAGCAGATATTCATAGATTGGGCATATAAATTATATGGAAATAGCACAGATCTTTTTGTCGACAGTGTTTGTTGGAGTTACCGCAAATACACATCTTCGCTTCGACCAAAACAACTCCGATTGAAACAAACATGTATGGTAAGGATCCTGTTGTCTATTATTGCACACGTTAGATATTGGTCAATGACTGGAAGAGACAAAATTTCGTTGCTGTTGTTCATTTTGTACTGGAGATGATTAGCGATTAAGCTTCCACTTAAGAATTAGAGATGGACTTATGGTTTTCACGAATCTATAAGTGGATCGTAAGTTCAGCTAGGTACAACTTAAACTATGTTGAAGAAATAACGGATCATAAGACTTTAAGCTGTGCTTCGGGGAAGTGACATACAATCGTGAAGAAATTTATAATAAAAATTCCAAAATATGAATTTGAAAATTGTAGCTTGGAGTTCGAATGACATGATTTATTTGAAAATAATGTGGAAATGATAGACATTTTAGAAGTTGGAGTTCGTCCTCACTTCTTCATTCTTTCGTACGTGTAAAGGTTTTCGGCCATTGGTCGCACAATATAGAATCAAAATGTGCTTTCAACAGGTACGACTTTCCTTATTCATTGGGTAATGAAAAATTTTAATGAAGCCGTATCATAGTTAAGCCAAACTTAAGTATGTCTGATGTCGGTTAAGCGTTACGGAAAAACTCATGATTTGACGACCAGTCCAGGCAGGGACAAGACGATTCCGAGGCAATGATGCATCGAACGAAGAGAGCTGTTAGAAAGCTCTACGAAATGGAAACAGTGATTATAGCGTTACATGAAAAATAAGGAGATTCTATATTGACCCACTAAAATGCTCCCATGCACATGTTTTCTAACATCTACTCACTCTTATTCAAAGTCTCTCTCAGCCTTATTACTTTCGTCCAATGTCATTTTAACTTATTGAGAAAATTTTGTTTTCATCGGCATCTTTCGAATACCCATTTTCTATGAGTACTCTACTCATAGGGTGAAGTACTCACTCGGAAAACAAACATTAGCCGAGTTTTTTTCATCGCTATCGATAGTGAAGTGAAGTAAGATTCATAAAAACCAGAAGTGAAGTATTACAGAGATAGTCGACTTCACAGCTGATTACCCCCTAGTCCATCGATGAATTTGAGTGCCTTTTTGACAGATATTCATGTATTTTTGACGGTTATTCACGAAATAACGTGAATGCCGTCCTCTCATTGGTCAATTTGGTTTGAAAAAATGATACAAGAAGCAGTTGTCAAACATTTTAAGTTGAAAGAGAGGTAGAAGTCGGGCATCTCTGTAATACTTCATTTCGGATTCGAATTCCCATTTTCTATGAGTACTCTATACATATGTATTATTGTGAATGGGTAAGGCACTCACACGGGAAACAAATATTATCTGTTTCATTTGTTTTATTTTTCAAATCGTGAGCACTTGTTTCAAATTGCAAGGATCAAATTGTAAGGATACTTATCCCTCTACAGTGGGCTCTGTCGAGGGGGTCTTCTTTCGTGTGGAGGTTTGCTGGTGATCAGCGTTATCCTCAGTTCTGCGCTAGCTTATTCCAGGCGGGCAATCGCCTGGTATCCTATTCTTAGACAGCAGCGTTTGTCCAGACTCCTATTCTCAGCTCTACTATGAGCCACGTCTATTGGCATTTGCTATGAGTGTAGGAAAGTCTTAAAACAGATAAAAAAAAATATACCAAAACAATTGCAGCGGTACAAAATAAATAAACAGATTGCAAGATAAAAACACGCTCGTATGTATGCATATAAATTCAAACGTAAACATAATATAAACAAATTTTATTTCCAACTACAGCACCAATAAAGCGAATAAACAAACGTTGTTATCATACATACACAAGAACAAACTAAATAAAAGCGTTTTCACTTTCGTTCACTGATAAGCGAGAAATTTTGATAATCCTCATACCCGATAACGCTACTCTGAAACCCCTTATCACGAATTTTGTTTGGTAACGACCCCCTACCGTGCGTTGGGACTACAGCTTTCCCCTCATGAATGGCTTCAAGTACTTGTCAAATGACTGGTTCACGGGCTGCTGGTTCAAGGGACTCTTCTTCGCCTCCTCCAGCAATCTCTCATAGACTCGTCCATCGTACGCACCCAATGTTGAGTTCAGGATCCTATCATGAAAATCGAACCCATCAACTATAGCAACAGCATTCGGCCGCATCCACGATAGCAGGGCTTCAAGGCGGAGTTGGACGGCAGCAACCTCTTCGGCGGATATGGAAACGCAATTTAATACATCACCCATATTGGACAATATGGTATCAAGGAGGAACATTTCGAGCAGATTCCAGAGAACTTTTGCCAAAGCTGGTGATAGTACCTTCGTCTGATTCCGGATCTGTTCGTACGCAGAACTGGCCAGATACGCCCTAGTATGCAGAGTTGCCGCTTGAATGAGGCGTATGCCACTGCAATTAGCTGCAGCTTGTTGACTGTAGCCCTGTTCCATCTTTCTCTCCATGAACTCGTACGTTTGGCGGATCTTGTTCGCAGCAGTCGCTTGGAGGGCTTGAATGCCTCGGTCGAGTGATTTGAACCACTTAACTGGCTTGTTGTAATTCGACAAATACGATACCGTGGAAGGGAGTTGCTTACCAGATAAGACGCGCTTCCATGCCTTCATCAGGAATCTGGCCGTTTGCAGGAGCACTACGGTATTTTCGCCTTCATAAGTACAGGAAGGAGCAGCGCTGCCGTAAATATTTGGAAGGTTAGACGAAGCCAAGAAACCTTGTCCACCACACGCTAGTCTGAGAACTTCGATACTAGCCACAGCGTCTGCGGTGCAGACTGCCTTCAAGCAACACACCAGGGCATGCAATTCGGAGAGTCCTGTACTTGGATCTGCTCCATCCATTGCTTCACGATACATCTCCCAAACATGATCGGCGGCAAGTTTAAAAACGACTGCCTTAGCGATCTGAGGAAACAATTTCAGCTGTTGCGTAACATGGTCGAGAATTTGTGGCTCCGGCTCGTTGAGCTCAATGGGACTCTGTCTGCGAACCGCTGAGTACCGAGTAGCTATGGTTGCCGCCTGGGTTATGCAGAAGGATGCATCTCTAACTATCATAGCACGCATGAAAACCATCGAACTGTAGACCAGCGTCAAGTCGCCGTGTCGTTTGAATGTACCATCAGCGGCAACTGTTGCATTTTTCATAAGCATATGGAGTCGAGGAATTCTGACATTGTTGAGAGCTAGGTATCCATTGTTAAATCCGTTTAGGGCCATCTTTGGTCCGATTTCACCGACGTCCACGCCCGGCATCGGCATGTGAGCTTCAAGGTCACGTATTTGAAGCAGGAATGGATGGACTCCATGGTTTTTCCCACCTACGTACAGCTGCGCCATTAAGATCACGAAGTTTGTGGTTTGCCCCATCTGCCCCGGCCACCACTTGTACGATGACAATGTAGGTGTATTCAGCACAAACTCTTCCGTTTTCTCATCATAGTCCGCCCTCGTTTCCAGCCCACGAATATATGTCCCATGTCCCAGTTCGGTTTGTGCGTAAGTGCCAATCATTTCACATCGCCAGCATTTTGGCAACCACTCCTTGCGCTGCTCTTCGGTGCCTTGTCTCAGAATGGTTTGCATGAACATTGAGTAATGCAAGCGGAATGGAAATCCCATTGGAAACAGTGCAACCCCTATCAGGCCACTTGTAAATGTCATCCTAAAATTATACAACATTTCCTCGTCGATATCGATCGGGTCTTCGCTGTGCACTTTTTGGATCTTTCTCACAAATTGAATCGCTTTCTGTATGCCGTACTCGTACAGCTCTACGTGTGACAAATAATTTACACTAGTTGCGTCATCGAATTCGGGGTCTTCAAAGAAGATCTTCTGCATGGCTCTTCTTTTGTTCAGTTTCTCCTTGCCATCGGCCCACCAGATAGCGAACTCTTCAACATCAAAACACGCTGTTGAGCGTTCCTTCGAAAGATCGGGGTTCACTTGGTTAGGCATTATTGCTTAATATTTGATGCACTTGAGAAAAGAGTTATTCAACGAAATCGAGCACCAGGTCTATGAACACTAAATGCGACGAAAGGCCGGTTTTTCTTTTGGCTGACGCGGGAAAAAAAATTCTCACTTAGTCCCCACTTCAGTAGCGACGAACACCCAATGCCGAACTGACTTGAGAGAGCTGAGCACTTGACGTACCAATAAGTGAAAAAATCTTATCTATGTCTTCGTACAGGCTGCGTGAATTAATAAACAAAATGCTCTTGGTGATGGTTTACTAAAGAGAGTGTATATCTATGCATACACACGCAACTCCAAATTAAATTTTATTCATTTGATAAGAACTGCGGCATTCATCCCACCAGCTGACTGTTATGCGTTTATTGTTGATAAGTGGTCATGTAGAAAGGTCGGAGAGTATTCGAATGTGAATGGCCTACGAAAAATGAAAATACTGTTTTTTTCATTCAGATGGAATGCAATCGAGATTAAGTGGGTCGGCTCGTTCTTCCGTTCAAAGTACCAGATGATGCTTGGCATTTGTGCATATTCAGAAACGCACTGATGTAATTTATTTTTTTTTTTTGCGAGTTCAGTTGTTAAACATTTGAGGGGTTGGTAGTTTAGTGGTACCATTTCCAGTCAACTATTTCGCGGCGTGGCTTACGGTTTCGCAAGCCTATAAACTGTAGTAGATCTTTATAGTATGGTAACGTCAAGCTATCGGATCATCGGCTACCCCGTAAAGAAAAACATCGATGCAGCAGCTCCAATACAAATTGAGTTGCTAATGTAGTATGGAGAGCAAATATGATTGGATAGGTCTGACGTTAGCAATGTAGAGGGATTTGGTAACGTAAGGGTACGAAAATTTCTTCGTACAGAGTTTAATGAAGCCAAGAGTCTTTCTTGGTACAGGGTCGTCGTGGTATTTATCAGAAGACCCACAAGAGAAATGTGTCCTTCTTCTTCTTCTTTCTTCTTCAGCGCTACAGTGTCTCACGCCAAGTTGGTTGAGGTCCTTCTCCACCTGGGTGCGCCACCTTAAACGCGGGCGTCCTCTGTTACGTGCGCCACCTTAAGCGCGGGCGTGCCCTTATACTTTAAAACTTCAATTAACGCAAAAACTGAAGCGTAATGATGATCATGTACAGCGAAGTGAGGTCGTTGAGAAGATAATTGAAAATTGCACAATGGTTGGTTAGTTTATGTCAATTAACTAATCCTCGGGAGGCTTAGGGCGTCAAGTTGCACAATGGTTATGCAAAATTTTGGAAAAAATAGTGCGTATGAGTGGAATCCATTTGCCCCATGTGTTATTTTATAAATAACTCTATCCCATTGTGATTTTGGAGTCAACAACAATCTTAAGACTACAAACTGTGTTTTCCATTTAATTCAAAATCTTGGGTTGATTTTGCCCCATTTACTTAACTTTCATTTTTCCCACTTCACCTTCAGACTTAGTGTTGCTTCTTTAACCAGAGATAATAATAATTGCACACAAAATACCTTAAGACTATTTTATATTTTTCTAAAACATTTAAGAGCGCCTTTTGTTCCTCAACTGCACCACTATTCCGTTCTTAAACACTGATTTATGTGCATATACAAACTTATGTCAGATGAACATTTTAATTGTGTAATATATCTCCTGCAGGTGGTCCCATTGTGAAACCTTCAAGCTCTCCCAAAACAAACCTGCGGCAAAGTAATCTTCTAAATTTTATAGACGGCTATGCCCTTAAACCGTGCCCCCAGATCGTAAAACTAATAGAACTTTTTAAATTAGATTTTATTGCACGAATTCGTATTAATGAAAACCAAATGAACAAAACCACCACCGTCTATCTATTACTGTGGCTAGTTCACCCGTTAATAGCAAAATTATATTCTATCGCGCCTAACCTTATTGTTATTACTGTTTTATTTGAATATCCGCAAAGTGTGTGTGTGTGTGTGCGTGTGTACATTCGCCAGCGAGAAGCGCCAACTTTCTAGGTTATAAACTCAAAAACACTTTGCACACAAATAAGCTGTGAAATTACCTACAAGGGGTCATAAACGAGAACGTTAAGAGAAATAATTTTCTTACATCTAGCACCGAATTTTGCCTATCCTCGAAACGAGCTCGAGTGTTATTTCAATTTAATTGTAATTTATGGAAAATTATATATTTTTTATAGCAACTTCCATCTCCCCTCCAACATACCCACAAATTCGCCAAGAAGGCGAAAGTATCTTTTTTTTTTCTGAGTTTCAGCAATTTCACAATTTTATTTCATTTTTCTACATTTAAGCGAACCGGAGTCAATTTCGGTATCATTTTCTTTTTCGTTCCCTAGCCGTTGGATATGTATTTATATTTCAGCTGACGTGGAACTTACCCGCCGCCACTTGAAGCGCAGTGAAAATAAAAATGAAAAGCAAATTGGAATAACAACGACAAAGAATATCTACCATGGGGTGGCGAAAAGGCGGAGTCCGTCATTTTCGTGGCCGTGGCATAGAATCCATTTGGCGCTTAAACTCACAATTATTGCTGCACCTTATCAGAGCCTGACACCCAAAGTGCGATGGCTAATGACGGTATCGCGCTGAGTGTGTGCGTTGATTTAGGAGTTGGGCTGCAATTAACCCGCAATGAGAAGTGAATTAATTATAATGCAGCGTATGCAATTAAGTTTAAGACTGGCCTGACGTGATACTTCTACGCGACTAATTGGTTGTAATTTGTGGGAGAAGAGGGGTGGTAAAACTATAAAATTTCCATGAGTTTTTTCGGCACGATAGATATATTTTTTTCGAGGGTATGGTACATATCATATCGGCTTCCTACTTAAGTGATTTATTGGTAGTAAATGTTGCGTAGATCTCAGTTTAGGAGTTGCTTAAAAAAGCTTGAACAGCTTCTTAAGCTGTTCTCTGATGTGAATGAAGTTCGCCTTTTAACTTTCAATTATGTATCTGCGCCAACGACTGGATTGTGCAGCGGGTTAAGTACCTGCCCTTGGTTAGTGGGGTTCCCGGTTCGAATCCCAGTTAAAGCAAAGTTGATACGCTTTTATATGGTATTCAAATCAGGTTCAGTCACCATTTGCCGTTTTTCTTGCTCATAAGCGGCCGAACATACCACCGCATCGGCTATGTCAATATGAACATGCGGTAGTGCGATATGCATTGACTCAAAGACGTAATACTCGGGCTTATGAGAGAAACATACCGAATCGACACGCACCGACACCGAGTCCCAATAAAATTATAGCATCTCAATCTCTGCCGTACACACTCGCACCGCTTTTTTTTGTGAGTATATCACAAGTCACAAAAATATTGTCGCATGCCGATCTCTGGTCTGGAACGTCGTTCTTCTAGCGGCGTGGTTGTGTATAGGAGGTCCCATTGTTGCCATGGGTACACCAAAGAAAGTGAGACTACAAAACGTCAGGTTGCCTTATCAACCTAAAAACAATCCCTAAAACCTAAAAATTGGATTTCCGTTATGATCCGTGACAGAAAAGAATTGAGTGAACCACTGTATTTAATCACAGTGGTATGTGTAGTCAACGCAATCGGAATTGCTATTCCTTCAGTGTTCGCATTGCCGCAAGAGCGATATCAAGATCACTTTATCAGAGAAAGGGTAAATACGATCTGCTGGAAGTGCAAATTGTTGTGGCTGTATGCAGGATGAAACATTTATAAATTTCTCGAAACCCTTTCAGAATCAAATAAATGCTTCCCCTTCACATGAAGTCTTACTTGTACTTACTTGCCTGCTGAAGAAAGCTGTAAATTCGACTTGTGATGGATGGCTGTAAAGTTACCCGAGCAATACAATGTCAATATATGACATCCCAGGGATTGTAGCTATTGCTATGGCGCGTGCTCTTTCACAGTCTTACATTCAAGATGGCTTGCGCAAAACAGGGATTATTCTTCAGGATTTGTTTACAGAACTCGATCTTGCTTCTGCATTTGTCACAGATATGCCAAGTTCTGTGAATACAATCTTGGTAGCTGGTGGCCCACCATCACCTTCTATCTTAACTCTTGAACCACCAGAAGACTCGGAGGGGCATTCTTATATGGCAGGTTGTTAACAAGCCACAGACAGATAATAGGAAAATATTATTGCATTGAATTAAATTTTAGTAAAAAAACATTTTTGACGTTTAACTGTACGATTACGAGTCGCAAAATGTTTAAGTAACTAATAAAATATTTTCATTTATTTCATATTTTATTTTATTTGCATGTGTTTCAATGGACCCTGGGCACTGTTTTAATCGACCCAGGTATGGTGACGGTTGAAACAAATCGATTTTGCACATAAATTACAACACCGTCTTCTCAAATAGCATTATCTATCAGTAGGCAGATATACGGTCTTCTATTTTCTACATATCCGTCATCTCTCGCTTAACTATTCGCGACGCTATGGACGATAAACGCTAAAATGTTTCAACCGTACATAAAAATTGTTTCGGATGCATACAAAGTAACATGAGAATCTGGCTTGTACAGCTTCCTGTAATCTTGAACTACGTAATTCTGCTTAATAGATAAAGAAGTTTACCTCCCTTTATGTAGCTAACCTTATGAACGCACGATCCGTCCTGATTTCTAGTCTCATCATTGTAAACTTTTTTGCTGTATTTTGTATTAACACTCTCAAAAATTGCTTTTGCAACCATTGACTGTTCAACGGTCATCCAAACTTTTACTTTAATTATCTTCAATATGGAGTTCCCACCACACTTCTCACACCACCAATGCTAGTTTCCTTAGCTCTCTAAGGCGATGAAAAAAAAAAACTAATGTACTTACATTTAATGACATTCTCTCTTGTCATATTTGACACAATCAGAATTGTAAAATCAAAACGAGAATAACTAATCCACACATTTATTAAATTTATTATCGAATTTTTAACACACAATATGCATCTGTAGTTTCAGAGCAGTCTTGCAAATCAAATTGGTTAGCCCGAAATCCAATGACACGGATTAAGACTTAACCTTAAAAATGAAACAACCATGCTTTGAATGACGATAATCATATAATCCCTGCAGTACCAGTTAATTTAATTTGACTGGCACTCTTCAGACCAGACTGTGACTTTTGTCGAGTTAAGTAGTTTAAAAATTAATCAACTCAGTCAATAAAGTCTTAAAACCGTCGGCGCCTTTGAGAACTGCTGAAATCCAGTACAGCAGTGAACCGATGCTGTTAGCCTTGAACTCTGTCAACGTTCAATCCTTAATGAACTTTTTTAATTCAAGCTATCCTGGGTGCTTTAAGATGTGAGTAGAATTTGTTTTTGTCTTTTTTGCGCATTTTTGTTTTTCGGCAAGTAAAACCGGGACAATGGGAACGGTCGATTGAATTATTCATGAAAACAACTAGAGGAAACAAACATTTACGGTTGTAAAGATTTCACTTAGACTTTTCAGTTCGCCGAAACTTATGCAAATACGGCAGTAAATTGGATTGCTGAAAATTAATGGATTGGAAGAAAGGCCCGATAAATATTTAATGCTAATAATGTCCTCCAAATAGGATCCACACTCATTCCGTAATCTAGGCCAGGCGGATTTCTCACCATTATCACGTTCTGGATGTAAAACCTTCTCATTTATTTAATATTTTTATTATTCTGCAATCGAGACATGCAAAAAGTGAAAAGAAAGATTCCTCCTTACAACTTATTAATATTAAATCACTTCCAGCAGTAATGTATCCCATAATCATATGACACGACCGCCACCACTTCATGCCACTACCAACATGACGCTGACATTATCCCGAGATTTTATTGCCATGAGAAGGTAATGTAAAACCGTTCCACCAAAATCGGAGAACGTGCAATATTTTCTGTAACTCCCCACGGACGTAAGTGGATAGGAGAGAAAAAACGAACGAAAAAAAGACGTGTCCCGCCGTTACAACCGCGCGACATCTTTTGACATCTGTTCCACCGTCATTCATAATGTACCTTCTATTCGCGTACTCATGCAAAACATGTCCTTGCTGGTACACAAACGTTTTTCTATACATATATATTCTCTAACGAATGGTGCTAAGAACTTCCCAGAGGAGGGGGCCGGAACAGAGGCCACCGAGATCCCCTAAGTTATGAGTTTTCTTTTCGTTTGTTTGCCGATTTGCTTTCAGTTTTTTTTTTTCGTTTCCAACTCTCACCCTCCCTCGCGTTCATCCGTGAAAAGAAAAACGATCTGGTAATTTTTCTATTGTCTAATCAAGGCTAAAAAGTGTAGGCATCCTTAAATCATTTTTTTATATCCTCATTTCGACGTTTTTCTGCTCTGTATAACGTTGGAAGCACTTTACAACTTCACTTGTCCCAAAGGGGAAGGGAATTACATTTTGCGAAATTTTTACGTTTACGTTTACGTTCGTCCTTTAAGCGAGAGGAAGCACACATACACACGCCGCGCCGGTGCCTGTTATCCTGCATGAGCTCATATATTTCTAAATTGACACCAATTTAGCTAAGTACTCCCCAATGGATTAAATGTCTTCACTGACAACTCGCCTCATGCCCCCTTATGAGCGGGTATGATAAAAGAATGACGAGAAATGCAATCCAAAGGATAAAGAAGACAACGCACCGATGTGTAATAAAGCGTGCCGTGTGAGCACAAAATTAAAGGGTAGAATTGCAAATTAGGGAGGGTGGACGTCCTTTCGTGATGGCTGCGATGCTACGACGCTGTTGCGAGTGTGTTCGAAAATTAAATGTGTGTCAGCGCAGGGATTGCTGTTGAGTTGTTAAGTGGTTGATGGAGGATTTTATTTCTTATTTCTCTTCTTTTTCAGCTTCCCACTTCCCCTGGAATTGCTTATGTGCTTTAAACTTTTACCGAGAATTTCTTGGAATAATTTTGCATTTTTGGGGTGTACTCGGAGTTAAGCAGTTTTAAGAGCTGATTCTATCTGGGCTCCTTATTATTCCTACTGTCTCGTGGACCAGACATGACGTATTGCGATATTTTGAATATATTACGATATTATGGAGATCTGAAGAGAAGGTGCAGAGATGTCTAGACAGATGCGCTTAAATTTCATATCATCGCCAGTCGCTGCCAAAGGGTACTATTTGATTTACACTCACAGCGGTAATACGCCGAGGTACCATAAATTTATTTAATAAAAAAAACCACTATGCGCATAATTTTCTTGGAAAAGTGGGGTGAAATATTTTCCATTTGAATAATTTATTTTATGAATGTTATATACTTCGTGAATATAGATATTCTGCAAAAGGCATGCATGTTATGTGATACGGTCAACATAAATAGCGGAATGGTATTCCCACCCAACGGTAATGAACGGAAAGTATTCAATTTAAAGTTATTATTTAGATATGGAGGTTTTGGGGAATACTTCGATGAAATTAAGTGCGAACACTTCATCGAAACAGAATAACGTATGGTCTTACAATGGATCGCACACAAGTCCATAATGTTAATGCCTGCGACTAACTTATGCGTGGAAGAGATAAGAATAATAATATGGGCGGCGCTACAGCTCGTAGAGGGCCAGGGCCTAGCTTCTCAGCAACTACTCGTTTTTTGCGTGCTACTGCTCTCTCACGAGTGGAAGGGACCTACAGTTTTATGTTGACTCCGAACGGTCAAGATTGAGAAGCTTTCTCTAGAAAGTTATTACTCTTTGAGCTTTGTCTCGAAAGAGGTGGGACCGTGAAAATTATTTTTAGTCGTACCGGCCGGGAATCGAACACAGGCGAAGTTAAGTTTGCGTAGGGGTTGACGCACATAACCACGACCACCAAGAGAAGAGATAGATATTTAAACATTAAACCCAGTAGACTTGCCCTGTGCAGAGTTATAATTTTTTATATAAACATTACATATAAATTTGAAAAGAAAGGGAGAACTATTACTACAAAGTGCAATGTTAACTTGAACCTCCTCCGTATCTTATCTAATACATCTGTGTACATTGCGAAAACCTTTAGTCATTCAAATAAATCTGACAGAAATAGCCTCCAGAAACAAGTCCATTGCATTCGCCAATTGGAACAAGTAAATTGGTTGATAAAACCATAATATCAATGTTTTGAGTTATTAAAATGAGTGCGAGACAAAGTATGTATCTTAAGGAATTTGGCTTCAATCCCATAAATAAAGCACAGTATCTGCCTAGAAAGAGTGTTGTACAAAACAGGACACTGCCTATTGGATCTACACGCGAAAAGACTTAGACTATTTTCTAATGACTTTTGTAGAAGCTTTCTAGATGAAGAAGGTGAGGAAAGTGTGCAACAACTTCTCTGCAGCTAGTGAAGTAAAACAATAGTTTACTTGAGCTTCTGTCATAGAAGTAACTTTATTTTATTTTCAAAATATCATCCCACATAGCAGACAGGAACTGTGTCGGACGAGGTTCGTGCACCTGATCCCATTGTGGTGTACAGATTCTTACAAGCTGAAGACAACTGTGGGACCAGACACAACGTCAGCATTCTGACAAATTCCTGATGTCGACTATGTTTGATGATATTTGTACATAATATTATATTACTAGCTGCCCTGCAGTCGCCGTAGTCACTCTAGGTTCCTATATCTTTGATAACCTAAGCGATATAAGAGAAACGTGGTCGCCGTAGCGTAATGGGTAAGTGCGTCGACTCCTACGCAGAGGGTGCCAAGTTCGATATCCGAATTTACCACCTCTGATAATTCACGGCTTCACCTCTTTCGAGTCACTGACAATGCTCAAAGAGTATTCCTGTCTAGAAAAGGCTTCTCAAATTCGCCGTTCGGTGTCGGCAGTAAACTGTAGGTCCCTTCCACGCGTGAAAGAACAATAGCACGCACAACACACGTGGTTGCTGAGAAGCTAGGCCACCTCGGACTGTCGCGCCACCCATATTATTATTATTATTATTATTACATAAGAGAAACACCAATCAAATGGCTTTTGGATTTCACTGACAAATCTGGCTGGCTGTGGCAGAAATCACACCTCCCCAACCCCCCTTTTGTGTAAGCCCACGCTGCAGTACAATTGGCCTAAGTGCACCAAAGCCACTTACTACCTACCTCTGTTCAGTGAAATGTTTTCCTCTCAAATTCTTATGTAATTCATTTCATTCAAACATAAAATATCTAACACATAACTGAGTTAAACTTGCCAATATTCGACTAAACTATACAAGTTCGGCATAACTCAACACATGATAAAATTCAAATGTTGCAAAACGACTCACATCCCCGCAATATTTCATCTATTGCACATATTTTCCAAAATGTTGTCTATAACCAATTCCGAAAAGTTCAGTAAATATTAAATTCTTGGTATAAAATCACTGCGTTACATTGATAACTTTTAGGAAGCTCCATAAAATATACGAAAATTGTTTCTTGGATCGTCGCTGCACTGCAAACACCATATGCGAATGAAAGGAATCCAGTGCGAATACTTGGGTTGTTGCTTGCTTGGCTCGATTTGATATAAAATATTTTCTATCAACTATTTAAAACAATCAAAATTCCGAATTTCAGAGGAAATTAACTCGGCAATCGATGTCGACTGATGACGGCTACTTGTGTCAACACCCAAACAATTATACATAAAACAACAGAATCCAGCCCAACAGGGTGTGTCATACGTTCTTGTATGTCCACGGGCGTCGGAAGGAGTTGGTTGTTTCTGTCAATTGTTTCTTAGAATTGGTTGAAGTGTTTACCTAGTCAAGGACGAATAATGGTATGGCATCTTCTGGTGAAGGAGAAACCAATCATGGTGAATGTGTGGTCAAAGCTGTCTGTTCCGAGAAAGTGCTCGAAACATCGTATATGACGATTCTTTTATAAGCTATAATTTGGCTTCTACTTTGATGTTAGACTACAATTTGTCAATAATGGTAACTTTAAACAAAAGGCGCAAATTTGCACCAGTTGAGCCTTGTAATCCAACACGAAGAGCAGTCGAATCATCAATCCTTGGATTCAGCAGAAACATAAGCAAGTGCTCATATATTCCAAAAAAAAGGGAAAATCGCCTGTGGTTCTTTCCACTTCCCACTACAGTATCGAAATTGAAGGTCCTAAAAGAAAGCCAAAAATGATACTTGATTACAATAGTAGCAAAGGAGGTTTTGACAATATGGTGAATACACAACGAAGAGATTGCCTTTGGCTTATTTTTATAACATAGTGGATGATTCGTGATATACATACATGGAAATAATGCAGACTTCAAGACGTTAAAAAACCTTAGACGGTTGTTTTTATAAAAGTAGAGTGAACAATTAGCCGTGGCAGAAATCCAGGATCGTGCACAAAGTGCCCAAATCATGCGAAATTGTCCATCACGTAGAATGCACATGGAATTGAAAGTATGTTCGGCCGACCAGTAACACGGACTGTTGAAAATCTTCCACTATGAACTCAAGAAGGACGTGACAGTTCTGACGGAATCAAGCAGAAAGTAAATTGTTACCTATGTCCCAGAAGAAGCCCAAGACAAAAAGTCTGAAAGATTGCGAAAATCCAGTTTGTTCTGCACATTCAGTAGATATACAGTGAACTCTCCTTTAGTCGAACTCTTCCTAAGTCGAATTTCTCACTAAATCGACTGGTTTTGTTATATTTTACATATGTACGTACATACATTTCTGTCAAATTTCCATACAAAAACCTCTCTCTATGTCAAACTCCCTCTAACTCGCACAGATTATGGTATCCCTTGGTAATTCGACTTAGGGGGAGTCCACTGTAACTTAATGCAATAGATGTCTATCCTAAGATAACTAATTCTTTTTATAAAATGCAATATTTTCCCTTTTTTCCCAAACAAAATAAAGAAGTAATATCAAATGAATAAAAAATTTATAACGAAACAAAAACAACGACAAACAACAACAAAAAAAATTATAAACTAACAATGTACAAACATTTTTCTATGTACACCCGGATGTGTTGGCTGTTGATAGAAGAGGTAAATTTTCAAAAATGCTAGTAAATCTTGGCCAAAAATGAAAATTAAAATTTTGGAATATGATCAGAAAAAATATTTTAGGAGGCTATTGGAAATCCCAAGTAAATACGGCACCTAGAACTCAAAATATATCAAATTCAAAATGAAAAACACACCCGGATGTGGTTAAAGCAGGAAGCACATTTGAAGATAGTACAAATGAAGAGCAACCACAAGAGTTCCACTTTTTTTTGAGAAAAGAAAGATGATTTCATGATGCAATTTATGTTATTGTTTGTTGCCATCGATTTCAAGGCCTTGATACAGTCTCTCATACAGGCAGAGGCATCTCCTTTTTGTTGACTGTTGATTAACCGATCGAACGAAATAACGATTTTGTCGGCAGCGCGTTTAATATGAGGTTCCTCAAAAGACTAGCTGCAGCCGAAGAAATCGTGAAGGCCCTGGGCTGCTACAAAGCAGACATCATCGCCTTACAAGAAGGGCGATGGAATGAGCCAAAAAGAGGATGAAACACGCCGACATTTGCAGAGGGAGTCAAATATTTGCATGTGATCATGGGGAAACACGCCGTACCTGACCCCATATTCGTAAACGGACTCAGACTGGTCGACTTTCTCGCGGGATGTAATCTCTGTATGGTTACTACGTTTACCACAGCTCAATACTCACAAAGAGGCTCACGGCGCCTTCCGATGTGTTTTTTACTTTGTGTACTGGCTTTTGTTTGCTCGCTTTGCACGAACTGTTCACACTAACCAAACTGTTCACGTTATTCAATCGTTTTTAAATATCAAATATATATGTATGCTTACTACTTCTGTTTACATTTTTTTTATACATTTTATGACATAAAATAGTTATCCTTAATACTTGTTTGTTTTTTAATATTTTTCAATGCCTTCTGCTTTAATTTGTTATTTTTCAATACTTTTCTTAAACCACTGTATTGGAATACTCCTTAATATTGACTTCAGCTTATTTTATTCCTTTATCGAACATTTTAATAGGTTCAGCTACAGTTATTGCTGTGTTACATCCAGATTGATCACCCGTTTCTACGTAATTACACCACAGAGTGTCTGTATACGAAAGGTGGTGTTCACGTTAGCGAAGTGTTCACGCGTACTTTTTGTGAGAGTTATCGACGTCTGTGTTCATACTTGCCAACTGTTTTGGTCCAACACAAGAGATCACCCATCGGCCATCTGCTACGGCTAGAAATTCATACGCACAATTTAGAGGTGGTTGGAGATACCCCGGTCAATAATCACAGAATCATGAATTCAATCATCGCTTCGAATAGTTATTTCTTTGTCGAATCAGTTTTGAAATCGATAAACGAAGCTGAGTACCACTTCTAACTCTCTAGTCTGTTCTATCCAGAAGCCCAGAGTTGGCCTAACACCAGTTTTTGTTTAGCAAAAAATAAAAGGTCTGAGACTTTAACACGTCACATTATCACGTATAATCTACTGGAGAGGGCGCACATTTTTACTCACCCGTGAGCCGTAATCACATCACAGATATATTTTTGAAACTTAGTATCATTAGAAGACTCTAGAAAATGACGCAGCACACAATGAAATTCTTATAAAGTCACTCTATAAACTTTTTGCATTAACAGACCATTGCCCTTGAAATTATGCGAGAAAAATTCAATAACGGCTGAATCTAGAGGTGCTTACCCCACGCAGTCCCCCAGGGATAATCCCAAGCGACGACGTCACCAGAATACTTGTGCGAGTGCGTTGGCTTTGCCTGCATCATGTACGTTGGTTCCAAATCGACTTTACGCAAACTTCAAAAGTGGAGTGTGAATAAGTTACAAACTTTCACAGCAAACATTTTTCTATCAACTACAATCTAAGTCAGCTTCTGTGCCCCCGAAAATATTAAAATAACAAAAGCGTGCATCCTGCGGTGGTATTCTCATGCAAACCGCATCTGCTCCTAATGGGAGTAAACCAATTTATATGCAAATATCGCTGCAACTTTACAATGTTTTCCTAGGATATTGCTCGTTGTTCCTGCCGTTTAAATTAACCTCTGCCACCGATACTGAGCTGTGAAAGTGGTGCATTGTATTTTGACATCTTGCTCGGACGCGTGGATTATATTAAGTTTCAATTAAAAAGTTCTCAAATTGATTTCTTTCTTGCACAGACACCGAGTCGTGTGTTGGGGATTGGGACTTGTAGCTTCAACGGAAGATTGTGTGCTCGTTTGTGTATACTGAACTATAAGCTCTTACGGGTAAGTCCATGCATTGTGATCAGGAATCTCCCTTTGGTCAGCTTTAGTTTCTCGCTGTTTAGAAATTTCAGAGGTTTAAAATGAATAATTTGTGTTTCCATGATTGATGGCTACTACTACCCATCATTGCAAAGTACCTCGGCCAAATGTGTTTTTCACGAGCAATTATTCACCACAGTTGAGTTGATTGTGCTGCGGCCAACAGGAGTGAGTCTAGAATGCATGCCATGATGTAGTTATCCACAGGGAATGCGAGAAACACGAAAGTGATTCCGGTTCAAGAG
Organism: Eristalis intricaria; assembly: GCA_964034865.1. NCBI lineage: Eukaryota > Metazoa > Arthropoda > Insecta > Diptera > Syrphidae > Eristalis > Eristalis intricaria. The sequence goes on from OZ035875.1 coordinate 16,887,904, forward strand.
GTTATTCAAAGCGTTGTCCGCATCGGAGTGTTCCAAATTGACCCAAAGGCTCTTTGTGTTTCTGGTGCAGAGTTGGTTTTGCAGAAGCCTTTGGATTGGATATTCGATTGTTTAAAGGCGAACTGTGTGTGTTTACACATTGTACCACACCAACCACGCGCTAGCTGTGCCCGTATATTGTGTTTGTGGCGATGGCAGTGCTTTAGCCATTTTGGAATGGTGTTAATAATTTCGGTGTTACGTAGAAGTTCATATCATGAACCGCTGGTCATGGTTGCAATCTAAGGAAATATAATTATTGGCTTTGTGGGTAGAAACTCCATCAAGGCAGTGGGTGACAGGTGAGCTTTAAAGACGAGATTATTAAATAAAGGAGATGGACTTTGCAAGAAAGATATACTTATATCAGATTAACGACGAAAATATGTAGAACGTTAGCGGTGCACAGGCCGCGAGTTTGCCTCGACGCGCTTAATAAATGTATTAGTTTAGGAAGTAAATATATGAAGAAATGACTCGGTAATAATTTCCAGACGAAACCCTCTACTGAAACAGCTAGAAAATGTAGGAGAAAATGAAAATAGATGGAAACTGGTGTGATGATGATGTGATCAGAAAATAAGGTAAAATTGTGCATAAATATTAAATCTTCTTTTTTAGGTAAGGCGTGGTGGAGCTTACTCGTGAAGCCTCTGCAAGTAGAGCAGTTTTTTGATTGATCCTTCGAGTTTCGCACGCCAAGATCCTTCTCCACTTGCGTGCGCAACCTTCAACGCTGGTATCCTTTATCCTTGGGCGTTGGGCGTTGAATCGGCAAAGTCTGACAAGACTCATGTCGCTGCATATCACGTTTCTTTTGTATCTTCTATTACAGATCCCACCATCGTAAACAGGACTAAAGATCGCACTGAGGACTTTTGTGTCGACAAGACTACGAACAGGAACAGGTGGCCAATCAAACCCTGGAGCTTTTGGCGAGTCTCTATCGTTGTTTGTGAACAGTCCCGATAGAACTCGATTCCTCTTCCTTGAGCGTCCGTTTCCTTCAGACCAATCGTCCTTCAGGTACAATTGTTGACAATACAGATCTGAGTGAAACGTTTTTGCTGGTGATCAGCTCACAGTACATGATTCTATGCCAATCCCACCGTATACTGAGCATCCTGGCTTGGTCACCGTTGGCGCCGACTCACCACGATTTGACGTCGTCATAAGTGAACCACCTTTCGTTCAGTTACCATCTGCTTCGAAAATGCGTCGCTGTTGTTGCGATTTAGCAGTTATTAGGAGATTGATATTCGGTCCATAAGTTACTTTGGTGTTAATACCTATGGCACCCACACATCGGGCTTATTTTTGTATCCAGCCTTGTTCAAATGCTTCCAAACGGTTTTTCGTGCCATGTTTAGCTAATATGTAAAAAAAAAAACAGTTCATGCATGATGGTCAGACTTGACGATTACCGGGATTTTATCTACATTTTGGACAATTGGCTTTACGAAGCGTGGTGCATATTTGACATAGCAATTACCGGAGCGGAATCGTTGGAACCAAAACCTGCAATGATTTACTGGTCTACTGATTTACCACTGCCTAACTTGTGTTTTCCGTTTTCTAGAGTAATTGTAAAATATGGCGCATTTTCTCTCGGCTGGTGTGTCCATCTTTGAAACGGGCTCAAATAAAACTGAGCCAATTAATCACAAATATGTCCGTACATGTTTTAGTACGTGTTAATCGAACGCCATTGAGACTGGTTCGTTAGTCGTATATTGTCATAGGAATAATGGATTTATTCTTACTAATTCTTTTTAATATAAGGTTAACGTACTCCTTCGAGAAATGGCTGTATTACTTAAATATACATTGTGATTGTGGACGCTTAACTTATACCTGAGTTGGATTTTCGCCGATATGCGACCAATGGAAAAACTTTTGGCTTGCAACTCAAGACGACTTATCGATTTTAAGCTATATACCATGCTCTGGCCTGAAATGAAATAATAACGCAGTTTCAGCATGTAAAGGCTGTCTTAAAATGAACGCAAGTTACGAATTAACCGCCATTTGCGCAATCAATTCTTGCCAGCACTGAAAAAAAAACATTTGCATAGCTTACATTAAACTAAATTATACAAAGTGTTATTCCATAAATAACAAGATCCTAAAGGGTGGCTGAAGAATTTTACTACATTAAGAAACAGAATAACTCATTTTGTAATTCATTTAATTTATTCCTTTTTATCTTATTCAAAAGATAATTAAATTTTATTTCGTGTTTTAATTATTTTTTTTTAAATTTTTTATTTATTTATTTATTATTTGAAAATTGGACGCGGAACACTTTGAGATATTATGTGAAAAGCCCAAAAAAAAATAAATAGTTCTGTAACCTTTTCATTAATTTTTTTTTTAATATTATCCGTACTTGCTAGAAAAAGAGCCGAACTCCAGGCATGAAAAGTTAGTACACTCCCGCGTCAACAAAGTAGAGAAGTAATATTTTCATTTTCTCAATTCTTGGTATGGTAATAGCTCGGGTTTCTTCAGGAATATCTGAAAGGAACTGGTTACTTAACCGCTCCATGTAATGAAATTCTCTGATCTTTTTTTTCGACTTTGAATGTTAAAAAAAATATTTAACACTTTTTTTAATAACTTACAAGAATGTGATCTATGCCGGGGTGGAGCTGACCTCAATCGCCAAGCCTCTTCAACTAGCGCAGTCTATTGGTAGATGCTTCGAGTTTTGCACGCCAAGTTTGTTGAAGTACTTCTCCATTTGGGTGCGCAACGGACGCAGGTATCCTTTGTGGCATTTTCTTATAGTCTGCATGTCTTAGCTACCTTGGACGTTGGATCGGAAACGGCTGACAAGGCTCATGTCGCTGCACAGCACGTATCTTTTGTATCTTCTATTACAGAGCCCGCCAACTTAAACAGGACTAAAGATCGCACTGATCGTCGTTCTTAAGCCACAAAACACATTTTTCGAATACTCTGGCCCAAAAGAAATAATAACACAGTTTCAGCAAGTAAAAGGTGTGCTAAGATTAACGTACAATCAACATGGAGGAAAAAACACATCTCTACAAATTATTACAAAAGGGAAGGTTTTTCATTAATAACTAGATCCTATGTACTATATGTTTAAAAAAAAACAATCAGAACTGTGTTTTTTATAGATTTTAAATGACGTTTATAAGTCATCAATTGTTGATTTTGACACTATTTCTTTTCTATGTTTTTCAGAAGAAATAAATTGGAATTATCTTCAAAGGAAGATTTTAGGAATTTGATCCCTTTGACGGATTGAGTGAAAAACCCTTAAAACAATAAATCTGGAATGGAATAAGATGATTTGAATTTGTACAATCAACATGGAGGAAAAAACACATCTCTACAAATTATTACAAAAGGGAAGGTTTTTCATTAATAACTAGATCCTATGTACTATATGTTTAAAAAAAAACAATCAGAACTGTGTTTTTTATAGATTTTAAATGACGTTTATAAGTCATCAATTGTTGATTTTGACACTATTTCTTTTCTATGTTTTTCAGAAGAAATAAATTGGAATTATCTTCAAAGGAAGATTTTAGGAATTTGATCCCTTTGACGGATTGAGTGAAAAACCCTTAAAACAATAAATCTGGAATGGAATAAGATGATTTCATAGAATTTGTATAATTCTATCCGCGTTTGCTGCAAAAAAAAACAATTTCCAAATGTCGTTTCTGTGTAAGAAATTTATCCGTGACTTTCTTTTGACCTTGCTAAACTGTTACCTATACAGTGGGTCTATGAATCACAATGTCCTCACCAAGTCCAACTTGGGTTCTGGTCACCAATGTACTGAAGGAATATTTTCAAGTTCTCACTTCTTGGTATGGCACCATCACGCGTTTTTTTAGGAATATCGGAAAAGGACTTGCTATGTAATAGTGCCATGTTATGAAACCGAAACGCCGCAGTATAATTAGTAGTTTTTCGTTGTTGTCACTTTTGTTCAAAAACATTGCTCAAAATGAATATTCTCTTTTCACACACTTTTGTTGAATTACTTAAGAGAATGTTGACAACTAAAATACTCAAAGAATCTACTTTGAGTGCATTTTTTATTCACACCAAAGTGAGTGATCCCTGTAACGAAGACATTTCAATTACGCGTGTTCACTCGGAGTGTTCCCTTAGTTTTTATACACACCACCCATTGTAAAAATGTTTATTCACACTGAACATATGTACGTAACTATTGACACAGATGTCAGCGACAGTATATAGCCACGTCCCTCGTTCTGGGAATAGAACTTACTTTTTAACAAAAGTTTTTGCTGGCAAATTAAATTAATCATAGTTGTCCAAATAATGTCCGGTACAGGAACTCTTCGTGTAATAATGTGTGAGTTACATTCCAGAATTGTATGCAATTAATGATAGAAAATTCACAAAATGTATACATTTTTACTAAATACATTGATTTGGGTGCCAGGACATGAAAACCATGAAGGTAAAATAAATGAAGGCTCTCCCAATTTTATGGATTCAATAATACGGACACCAATCATCACATACACAAATGGTTCATTAAACACGTTAACTACTTTTGGAGTACTAACTGGAGACGGAGCATGTAATTACCGCCTTCATAAAATGGACCTTACCGGTTCAAATGTCTGTAGGCACTGTGGCCAGGAGAAAAGAAACTATGCAGCACATACTAATCGACTGTCCATGACTTGCCAGAGAAAAATTCAAAAGGACAAACAGATGTTCCATAACAGGGTAAGACCCTTAAGAAATCACATCTAGGGAAGTTGTCATATTTCTAAATTCAGCTCTTCCTAGAGCACAAGAAGGGGGTTTAATAGATCCTTATGGTCGCAGCTCATAAGGCCTGCTGTGACACGCTTCAAGTTCTTCAATTCAATACTTCCACAATCAATCCGAATCCTGAAATTCATCTTGATTCAAACATTCGCGATACACCATTTAGGGCAAAAAATTCCAACACTTTTACTTCACCTTGCTCTCATTATTATCATTTCTCATTTCGATTCTGCACCTTATCAACATCCCACCATCTGTGTATGTTCCCATAGAACGACTGCACTTTGAAGCTTCATTTGTTAAATATAAGTTAGCTTTAGTCTCGATTTCAAATTAAGACTAATAAAATCTCTCTTAGGATCATCACGTCGGAGTAAACACATCGATTACTTGCGGAACACAGAATCACTGATGTATGCATATCATATTCATATGCTGGCGTACAATAATATTTGCGAATGGAGACACAATTTGCATTACTTTTCTGTTTAACTCGTTGAAAAATTCATCATTTTCCCTCAGAATGTCATATACTTCCTTTTAACTCTTTTCACTTTGTATCTGCCATACACTTTAGATTTTGGTAGCTTGTGTGTGAGTAAGTTACCTTCACTAAGCATACCTCTTTTCCTGAAGTCAATTCATACCAAGTAAATGGAGCTTATGCCATTTAACAGCGTTCAACTGAACTATTGAGCAGCACTTAACACTCAGTTGAACGCAATAAACAATTTGTTTCCCTCTACTTGCTTCCGACGTTAACATTGATAAAATACTCGCCCGATCGTTGGTTGCGGTAAAAATAGGAATAGAATATACATTGTATATCTACGTAGATTTCTTGTGGACTTTGGTATATGTATATTTTTTTTTTAAATTTTCTTGCCACTTCATGTAATCCCCAAACTGAAGATTACAAGATTTATTAGCTTCCCTGGTATAATCCGAACATAAAGTATTGCTCTGAGGGGGATTTATTACGTTTTCGATTCCACGATAAGTTATACTGCAAAACTATGGGTATTTACGTGTGTATGCAGGTGTGGCGAGTTCCGCAGAGAGCACTGCTTGAAAAATTTAAAATTGAAACGGAAATAAATCGAATAGTTGTATGGGTGTTAAAAACAGCTCAGCTTGACAAATTCGAGGGAATATTAATTGAACATATTTCGCAAATGGGACTAAGAATTATTCTGAATTATTTTATTTCAAAAAAGTCCGTCAACAAATTGTTGGTTCTTAGTCACGCTCTTGTCACTATATTTAATAAAATAATGTGGTATAGACAGTGCGCCTAGTAAGCATAGAAATGAAGGAATACAAATACGTCTACACATTTATATAGTCGACAGCAGGAATATCAGCAAAGTACCGCCACCTTAAAAACGACATCTGTGCATTGGAAAAGTATCTGCTTTAGCCGGCAGTTCAGTAACCCTTCAACCCTTGCATGAGGAGATAATCAGCTTAAGTAAAATCAATTCTGAAGTCCTACCCTCCGTGCGTCACCTAAAATTGGATAACAATTCGCTGAAGCAAAGAGTGAGCAGTTGATTGAAATGTTGCGAACAAAAGCGACGCAAAATCCAGAAGAAATTGTTGACTATCTGGCTTAAAAGTGTGCAGCCACGTCACCGTTCGGGTTCCTTTAATTTGTTCTTGCTAAAATGACCGTGCGTATTTCCAGGCGAAATTAACTGACATCAGGGTTCAGAAGGAAAAGACAAAATTCAAAAGTGGCTATGTAGATAACAGAGACATCATCACGCCTTGGCATGGAAGCTTTCATGGCGAGTTTAATGCGGAAATAAAGGTAAATCTATAACAACAGACCTTCTTAAGGTCACGGAAATTTGTGGAAAAATCCGAGAAAGAGAAAGAGGTAACGACTGGGTTCTTCATGGAATATAGAGGGTGCATTTGATAATGCTAACCACACATCATTTACACTATCAATGCACTTAGCATGAAAAAGGTTGACCAGTTCATTGTAAAAGGGATAAACTTCATGGTGGGCCACCGTGGCGTAGTGGTTTAGTGCGTAGACTCCTACGCAGAGGGTGCCAGGTTCGATACCCGAATTTACCACCTTTCATATTTCACGGCTCGATCTCTTTCGAGTCACTGACAATGCTCAAAGATTATTCCTGTCTAGAAAAAGCTTCTCAACTTCGCCGTTCGGAGAGAACAATAGCACGCACAAAACGAGTGGTTGCTGAGAAGCTAGGCCCTCTACGGGCTACAGAGCCACCCATATTATATTATTATTATAAACTTCATGCCAAAAGAAATTCAACTCATCTATTTCTTAAATAAGCCGACGTGGTAATAGCTTCATTTTTCCAAATTAACATATTTTAACAGCTGAATTAGGTTCAATAGAGATAGTTATCAATACTATTAGAGGTTGCCCTCAGGGAGTGTCTATTCGCCATTAGTTTGTTCATTTCTTGAAGACGAACTTCCTTATGTACTTAACAGTGGTGACTTTACAGCCAACGGATATGCTGACGACATAACTATTATCACTAGAGTTAAACATGAGGGGAAAGAGCCCTAGACATAAACTGGAACTGGTTCGATTAAGAAGAATCGAAATTCACAAATACCCTTCAATCTCTGAAAGCTAAAGAAACCATCATTTCGCTAGAAGAAGATGTACAATTTCTGGGCATAACTTTGGATCAGAAACTCTCTTAGTTTAACTCAACAAAACATGCACAAAGACTATTTAAGCTTTCTGGTCCTTAAACCAACTCACAGATAAGGCATATGAACTATACCCAAGAATGGGCATGTGGATCTACAGCCAAACCAACAACGCCGCGACACTACCTTACAGGCCGAAGCTGCAAAGCAAGACTTCACTTCACAGAGACCCTAAAATTACAACGAAGAAAAACCCTTGAAGGAAACTTAGAGATTCTGAAAGACCTGATGTGCCGCAAGTTAAGTTCTAAAAAATATTTTTAAAAATGTTGTAAAAAATCCTCACAAATACCATAAAGGCAATGAAAAGGCTGACAAATAAGCTAAGAAAGGTGGAAGGGATTCAACAAAACGGAGACAAATATTCATCAACACCAATAAACAAATTTGTCTTAACAGTGCAGAAATCTGTTGGCACTGTGGTCAGGTGAAGAAAACCATAGAACACCTGTTAATCGACTACCCGAGCCTTGTACGAAAGTTTTCAAAATGATAAAAAGAACATCCGTAACAGGGAGACATTAAAAAAATCTCATCTGGGAAAGTTTAACAATTTCTGAAGGCAGCACAGTCCTATACCAAGAGAACAGGGTGCAATAGACCTTTATCATCGTACTGCTAGTGTCTGCAGGGAAGTTTAGCCGTTTGTCTACCTTGAGCTCTTACATTCATCCAGGCGGAGCTGCGACGTCGAATTGCCTTTGAAGATTGATGCCAGTTCAGTTTCCTCTGCACTCGAAGACCAAAATCAAAAAACTTTTATTTTACAAGCCCGTTGTAACGATGAAACGTAGATGATACGAAAATCTGCACAGGTGATACTTGCTTCCTCCGAAAAATAAATTCACTGTCGGATACATGACAAGACATAACATCGAAGGTTCCTTCGCATCACCCACATTATTATTATTTTGTTGAATTTTTCAAAATCATACCACATTTTCTGCAACGTACTCATACATCTGGCCAATTGTTTTCATAAACGGATGGCTTTATTTTAACACTAGCTATTGAACCTGACTTCGTCCGCGTGAATATCAGGTATCGCGGTTGGATAAATAATATTACTATGTACTTCCTTGAGGTTTAAGCTTACTATGTACTAAACTTTGTCACAATAGATTCGATAGTAGTCGCGTGACATTGTACGTCGCAGAGCAGCCGGAGTATCTGGGCGGCCAGCCAGCGCATTCCACTCGCCCGCATGAACGAAAACATACCTAATTTGTTGCGGAGTTATTTTAAAATTATAAAATCTGTCTTATAATGATTGTGTTGATTGAAATCATGTGATGTCAGGGACAATTTTGTTCACAATTAAATACTTGTGATTAATAACATATTTATTTGGATAAGGATTAATATTAAGCTGATCAAACTCCTTCGCAAGTAATGCATTATTTTCGAACAAATTTGATTACCATAAAAAGGTTCTAGTGAGTCAATCTTAAAAGATTCAAAACATTTTTTTTAGAACTTTTAAAGAGGTACAATTCCATCATACATGATTGTTGCGTAACTTAAACCGCTTAGCTGCGTAGCACGCAACGGAAGCCCTTTAAAAGGAATTATTTTGTCTCGTTTTTGCAACATTTTTCATTGATGCTTCGCTCCTGTTGGTCGCAGCGTGATGTTATAAAGCCTTAAGCCGCAATTTGTTTTCAATTCAAGCCAGTAGTTATCCAGAGATAATCGCGTTCAACCAAACAAATACTTCAGCTTTATGCTATTAGTATAGATGTACAACATCGCGGGATTCCAAATCGAAGGTCTTAGTGCTATTTTGACTTCTTCGGAATAAAGTCTAAAAAGTTTATTCCAGGTCAGGGCCATATAGTTGGCAGCGGATGATCTATTGTGTTACCACGCGGATCAAGGGTACCGCTTCCGCAAACCAATTTTTGCTTTTGATAAAGCGAAGAAGAGGGCTGATTCTGATGCTGCTCAGTTTAGCCAGATTAACAAAGAAATGGGCCCCCAGAAGTCTTAATCTATGGGATAAGAGAGCGCTGCAGCTACATAGCAAGCGTTCGATGGTTTCTTGCTGATCCTCGTCCATGCAGCTAGATGCAGTCTAGATTCGCGAGTTCCAATGGTAAAATGCCCTGTTAAGACGCCAGCAACTCGGCTATATGTGGTATGATTCGTAGAGTCGGCTATAAGCAGATGCGTATGAATAATACAAATTTAATTAAAAAAAAATGTAATTGTTCCGTTCTAGAGTTTTTGGTGCATCCTGCGGCTTAGTCGGCAGCTAAATTTGATTCCCAGCACGAACAGCCTCTCCCGAGTCGAGAGGATTCTTTTGACTCTATTCCGTGCACATAAAACACAAACCCTTTGATCCTATCTGTATATCTCAGCCTTTTAAGACGCCAGCTGCCAGCTAAACGCAGACACTGGTAAAAGTGAAGTTTTATGTTCGGTGTGTTGGAGCCGAATCAACAGTATGGTTTTAAATCGTAATCAGTCACGAATAAACAGAAAATCTATTTGTTATCCTCATCCTCAGCATCCTGTCTAAGTAATCCCAATAAAGTTGAACACTGTAATTGAGGACCTTGCACCAAAAGGGTCGCGAGTAAGAATGTAACCTTTTGTGGGAACTAAAAATAAAAAACTTTTGGAAAAACTAATTGTTACACGAATGTCTTATCCTCTTCCATCCCGACCTCAAGCTGTACCGAAATATTTAAGTTTCTCTTTTGTTTCTTGCTAAATATGTGCAAATTAGTTGATTTTGATTAAAACAGTGTTTTCTTACAAATATTACTTTAGATGTGGGTCGCCATGGCGTAGTGGGTTAGTGTCAATCTACCAACATTCATAATTCACGGCTTCCACCTCTTTCGAGTCACTGACAATGCTCAAAGAGTATTCCTGTCTAGAAAAAACTTCTCAACTTTGCTGTTCGGAGTCGAAATAAAACTGTAGGTCCCTTCCACTCGTGAAAGAACAATAGTGGTTGCTGAGAGGCTGCGCCCAAGTCCGTCTCGGACTATCCCGCCACCAATATTATTATTATATTATTATTATTACTTTTAGGTGAACACATATATGGACAACGATAGTAGTTGAGAAAAATAAAAGTTAGTTATTCAATATATTTCGAATTATTAATCAATACTTGGATAGTAAATTGAAAAAGAAAAACAGATTACTTATTACTATTATACATAGGTCCGGATCTGGCACCACTTTGCACCAAACGTACTAGGGTGGCAGGTACATATTTTGCTAAAAGGCGGTTATTTTTCTATGCATCAAAAAATATGGACCCGTCCTCAATTACTTTAAAATTCTGATTCATTTTCTGACCGATTTACAATTGCATTTACCAGTGAATGTCTAGTAATAGTTTCTTTCTTCCATACCTTGTTTAATTTCCCGATACTGACTTTACGTTTCCCCGCAGTGGCGATCATGTGTGTTTTCTTTTATTGAATGCCTTTGCACCAAATACATTTTCCTGGCTTTCTTTTCGGCACTCAAATTTAATTTTTTTCGAGACAAAAAAAATTTCTTGAAGAAATTCCCGTACAAGTAGGAGCCTTCAGTTGCTCCAATTAATTCATTAAATGTTATTGTTTATGACGGCAATGGAAGAAATCTCATTTCGTTTTTTCACTTCCTGTCATCTCAATCCTTCTTATGGAAATCTCTTTGACAAGACAAACTTTCAAACTTTTCTAACTTTTGTCATATGATTTTCGTATCCTTGGGTTCATGGATCCAGCTTCAGTATTCGGTCTCTTTCAACCACACACCATGCGCTTCAAGGAGAGCAAAGTTTCGGAAACGTTATTCGTTTCATTCTCATAAGTGCAGGTTGAAGGCTGAGATTCCGCTGTCATAAATCACTGCAATTAAATTTTGAAAATGAAGCAATTGTCTTGTAGGTGCCTTTGGTGCGTGGAAACTTTCATGTGCATTCACTGGAGACAAGTATTAATGTCGCATAATGAGGGCTTGTTTGGAGGGAAAAGTTTTAATTATTTATTTATATCAGTCTGGATGATGAGGATATGTTGGTTGTATGTCCTGACAGAATGGTCTCGTCACCGACAAGTATTACATTACGTTTCACTCATATCTAGAGCTCCAAACGGCAAAGCAAGACATTTTAAGAATTTACGCATTGCTAAGGGAGTTAAATTAAAAAATTATGACTGTCAAAAGATTTGCTTGATGCTCTGAGAATTTCGCCTTCGTCGTTCCGAGTCAAAAAGGATTACTGAACTCCTCAACAAAATCGTGGGATAGTAACCACCGCGATGGGAAAATTGTCAGTTACATAGACCACGACAGCTTGCATTCATGATGACTTAATACCCTTAAAGGGAGAATCAATACGACCCACTTACACGCGATCATTAACCATTAATAAACAGACAAATATATTTGAGCTCGAAAGTCCCCTATAATAAGATAAAAATGCGCGATGCTTTCGACCGACATACATCTGTAAACGAATTGAATAATTCACACGAAAGCGGTTCTCTTTGAGGCACGGTCTTTGAAATATACAAGCTATATGTCTATAAATGTAGTTTTGAATTCGTCAATGGTCGTAAGTGGCCCAGAAATCATTCATGATTTTTCATCTGATATTCATTGTTCGTAGGTAGCATGCGTCTCCTCATGACTTACTTAAATATCTTGGAAAGCTTTAAACTAATACTCCCAACTGGTAGTTGGCATGAATGGTAGTACCTTTTCCTGGCTTACGTGTGTAATATACTTCCCTTTCTTTGTCTCTAGCCGAACAGCTTAAGATTCGATTGTGCTATGTCAGGGCTGGGCCATAGGTGCTTTCGAAGCAACTGTAAGCCGGCTAGCCAGGCATGCACGAACCTCCCCCACTTTTATTAACTAAAATATTTTGCAAAAAAATTTGTTTACGCCTTAAGCCTACTTCGTATATTGAAGTCTATTGAATCAAATGAATTCGGGTTGCGTGACAATGATCTAAGTCAGGACGAGGTTATGTTAGGTTAGTGTGATTGCCGCCACTGTAGCAATTGTGGCCCACTTACATCCTGGTTGGATTCTTTGTCACTTCCCGGTGCTTTACCCTGGGTCCTCTTTGATTCAAAGGGACTGTACTATGGAAAATGAAATAAACCTAGGGACTGCCTATTGGCATTCTCGTGGCCTACTTTGACAAGTCCACTCCTGTGCTGATTTACAGCCAATTTGATTTACTGACAAACTTGACTTGTATCCTTTATGTATCCTTAAATGTAACATTTCCTCTAGGTTTCTGAAAAAGTAGTTGCCTAGTATATCATTTCTAGTTTTTGCAAGGGCTGGGCGAGTGCCGAGGAGGTGAAGCATATTTTCTTCCTCCTCCTCGTCTCTACAGCTTCTGTAGTAGTCGTTGTTGGGGGCTTTTATTCTCGTGGCATGGATACTGAGAAGGCAGTGGCAGGTGATGATGCCCACTACGTTCCGTATTACATTTCTGTTCAGTTTTAGGAGTGTATTTGTTTTGTTTGGATTTAATGAGGGCCAAATAAACCTCGAAGTCCTACATGTATCTAATTCCATCCATCTCCGATTAGCAGAGTCGAAGGTATCTTTAAGTAACATAGTGTTTACTACTTGGAGTGAGATATATGGGGTGTCCTGATTACTTACCAGTGGCAGTTCCACCCCTATCCTTGCTAACTCGTCGGCCCTTTCGTTTCCTGGAAAACCATCCAGCATAGGGTAAGGTTGCATCTAACCGCTATCTCCCTAAGAGATAGACGGCAAAGTTTAACCATCTTCGATTTTATTGATGGTGCATTCAGAGCCTTTATGGTTGCCTGACTATCTATGTAAATGGCGATAGATAGCCCGTCTATTGGGTAGGCTCGACAGTAGGAGGCTGCCTCTTGGATTTTTTTAACTTCTGCCTGGAATACACTACAATTGTTGGGCAGTTGAAGGTACACGAAAAAGGATATGTCCGCCGATATCGCGAATACTCCTAGTCCAGTGACCTCGTCTGTTTTTGAGCCATCTGTGTAGATTTCCAGTTAGCCTGGTTTGCTTACCAGATCTTTTTCCCAATCTTCTGTGTCTGGGATAAGCGTTTTGAACACAAACTGGAAGTCTAAAGCGGGTGTTGTATAATCTATATGCGTTGGTAGTCTCGTATTTCTGCTTATCTCTGTTGACCTAAGCTATGTGATCTATTCCAGCGGTAGCCTTAACACTGCCTTGGTGGCTACCAGCTTCCCATAGATTTCCATGGGAAGAAGCTGTAGCAATGTTTCCATGGCGACTGTGGGGGTGGATCGCAATGCCCGTGTGATGCAGATACACACTGATCATTGATTACTGCTTATCGATTTAAGATTGATTTTGTTATTCAGTGCTGGCCACCAAACAAGGATACCGTACGTTAAAATGGGTCTAACAACAGCCGTATACATCCTTGGTTTAATTCCCCATGTGGGGCCAAGGATTCTCTTACATGTGTAAATAGGTGCTGCCGCCTTCTTAATGCGTTCCTTAATATTTGGTGTCCAGCTTAACTTGCTGTCTAAAATTACTTCTATGTATTTGAAGTCAGGACTAAGTACATACTTCTAGCCACCACAAGCATTGTCATCTGAAGCCTGTACAGTTTTTGGAAGTTCAACGTTTTTGATTTTTCATTCTAGAACCGTCTCACACTTTTTTAGTTAATTTTAAGCGTGTTTTTTTAAATAGAGGTAGGTAAAGGTAAATGAGGTGATTGCATGACTGCATATAATCATGCTCCACTTAGACCTTATGGTCTGTTGCGCTGTTACAATTATGCTTCGCAATCTGAATCATTATTTAACCTTACGGTGGTTGCTGTTTACGATCGGATGGACATTGAGGATGTTCAGGGCTACAGATATCCCCGGAAACTGTGAAGCAGACGAGCTAACCAGAAACAGAACAAAAATCATGACAACTAAGGTTGAAAGTATCTGAATACCAATAAAAACCAAAATCACAGAGCAAGCGATCGGCAGTGCCCGTGAAAGATGGAATAATCTTAACACGTGCTTACATGCGAAACAAGTATGGCCAAACGTTGGCTAGTCTAGACAGGAAATCCTAAGTAAAATAGTTAGAGTCCTCACAGGACACTAAGCAAAATCCCTACAGCTTCAACAGAAGCCTTATTCGACGCTGCAAGTCTTCTGGCCTGGTTGCCTATGAGTAACAGTAACATTATTTTGCTGATAACCTTCCTTTCTCACTCCAGGAGGGAATAAGTTTATCTTTGGATTAGTGCAGACATCATTTTTGATACTCTGCATGAATCCAATGCTGCCCATCTGCGATTTGTATCATTTTGTATAACATTATGGTGATCGTCAGTAATAGTGATTTTATTGTTTTCAGTGGGTGATGGGTTATCCATCAGATCTTCCTTTTGTCCGGGGACTCAGCATTGGGTAAGATTACATCTGTCCGATATATCCCTTAGAGATAGACTGGTAGACTGATAGATAGGCTGGAGTTTCCAGAGTTTTAATGGTCGCTTGACTATCTCTCTATAATGAAGCGCTATGTATGAGAGTATAACTCATGTACGGAATGCGAATGAAAAAAACTTTTAAAGTTATCGGTTCCATGCGTTGGCAAAGTGACCTGGTGCGTTGCTCACGCATAACCCGGTTGGAGCTATAACATTATTTTGATTTGTTTGGTTTAGTATGAATATTCTATTTGCAATAAATATCATGAAAATTATAATTTATAAAATAAATGTTATTTAAGAAAATTGAATGCGCATAATATACTTCCTGTCGTTCTACATGCTTTTCTGCTAGTATATGTATGAAACAATAGATCTGTTATCTATTGGGCTCGTTGATAGTTGGTGGGCTGCCTTTTGAACAGCAGCTACTGCCTGCCTGGAATACACTTCAACCGCAGTGCCATTGAGATTTCGGGTGAACTTACATATATACCTGAACCTGTGCTGTCATCCGATTTAGATCCTTGTGTGCAGATTTTCATTGCAGCAGGGTTACGGACTTTGTGTCCGTCCCAATCTTGTCTCGTGGGAAGAATAGTATTGTGGTTTATTTCAAAGTTCATGACCAAATTCCGATAGCCTGTTTCCTTCCCCTGAAATTTTGCAGTAACTCCATGTATCCTTTGCTGTGGGTTCCATCCCAGCGGTTACTTTTCCTTATTCTTATTGCTGCATAGGTAAGTGTAAATATCCTCTAGACGTTAGTGGGAGAAAATGTAGTATTATTGCTATGGGGGGTTGTGGGCGTTTATCTGAGTGCTTCTGTAATACAGATGTGCATGGATCTTTGTAATTTGCTGGATTAGATTTTCGAATAGACAGTATTGGCCGCACTATAGATGTGTACAGCATGCGTGCTGTTATGAGTTGATATTACTTACAATGGATCGCCGACTACTTTTTTCTAAACGGGAATACACTTTGAGCATTGTCAGTGATAGGTATGTAGTAAGTGGCTATAAAAAGATGCACTTAGTAGGCCCATTGTGCTGCCACGAAGGTTTGAAAAAACAAGGGATTGAGTAGGCGTGTGTAGGAGAACTCCATATACAACGCTCGTGTTCATGGTATGACAGTTTATTCCAATTTGTACACACTTTTATATTGAGAATTCAACGAAGAATATAACAGTTTACCATAACCGTGAAAAGATTACACGATCAGGTTGGCAAAGGATAGTACTCATGTGCAGGATTGAGAGCTGAATAAAAACTGGTCACCCAGCTACAGTATGGTATGCAAAAATGCGCCCGACAAAATTCAAAATTCTTTTCGTTTTGGAACGAATTAATTGGAACGATAGACGAAGAAGCCTATTATGGCTTTCCCTCCTAGTCTTTTTGCGTGTAGACCTAATAGGCAGTGTCCGGTTATTATCCCCAATGCAGTGCTAATTTTGGATATTTTTAAGGAGATCAAGCTATTTAATATTTTTAGTTCAAGACAAGGTCAGATTTGCTTTTAGATAAGGGAGTACCTATTTTACAATAGGTTCCATCATCTGGCAGTTTAGTGTCGACTTTTGCGTGAGTGTCAGTGTTAGGGAGAGAAAAGAGAGAGAGAAATGGATTTCATCAGTCGATGGGAACGGAGCACAGCACAATCAAGAAACAAACCCAAAATTCAAGCAAAAGCAATGAATAAGAATAAATTGAAAATTTCAATAAACTTATAATATTCAGCAAAATAAACATACAAAAAGAGTTGTTGTTTGTTAGTCGCCCTCAGTTACATTCAGCTTTACAATTTTAATGCTTCTATGGCCTGGCACATAACAGAGACGACTGTGAAACTGTTCGGATAGTTTATGTAATGTGTCAGTAAGACATAATGCTGGCTGCCATAATTATCGTGGAGCAGTTTTTTAGTTGATATCTTCTGAGCTGCCATGGAGGAAGTCCACTATTTTTGACAAGCCATTGACCAGAAATTAACATAGGATCCCAGGATTTAATTCCTTAAGGTTACTAACTAATTTTTATGTCGTGATACCAATAGTCTAAGTGAAGGGTCAGCAAACATACCCATCCCCGCCCCGTTCCGTACTTCAGGATAAGGAATGAATAACCCTCTTAAGTATGTTCGTAACATATTGCAAGGTGTATTAAATTCACCGCAGGCTGTCTGTATCGGGTTTTGTAGGCTGCATCTTCGACCACATGTCTTGAATTTCATTTCACAGTTACTTTTCCGTCGCCACCACTATCCAATTCCAGTCCATACCCCTCTCAAATTGGCAAAACCTGTGTTTACCCATCAAAAAGTACGTGAAGTAAGTTCTAATTGCTCCACCATTCCTAAAAAAAAACCCGTAAGAAATGAAAATGAAATGAAATTTAATTTATTTGCTGACAGAAAAAAGCGGAGCGCAGACGAAGGAATATTTTCATAGACAATCAGAAAAAAATCTCCACCCCAAGTGAAATGGAGAAGCAAAAATCGCTGAAGAAGTAAAGCGCTAAGCTCCTTTCATCGCATTAAAGTATCCGCGTCTTTAAAAATGTAAAATTAAACCATAAATTATTATAAACGGAATTAGACGCTCCCTTAGGACTTAGCGAAGGGAAAACAATTTTGTAATTTTAATTTTTCTCCTTGTTTGTTCCGAAAAATTCGTGCATCTAAAGGCAGATTCATTGTAATATTTCTTTGTTGGTAATGTCTTTCCTTTGAGTGTGAACTGAATAAAATTTTTTTCATGTTTTTGAGTGTTTGCAAGTTTCATTGTGCAAAGCGAGGAGACTTTAAGTATTGTCTTCCCCACTATTGTCTTTATTTACGTTTGAATATGACCACTTCTTCAGTAAGGAAGACTGGCACAACATGTACATTTTTAACTTTAAGCCAAGTTCCGAGGACAACATTTTACAGTTTTTCAAATAAGATCACCCCCGTAATGTCCCAAGCGAGCATCCAATTTGTAGATAAAAAATCCAGGTAAAGGTTCCACATGACTTATTCAAGGTGGACCTAAAAAACTTATAATATGAGCTCGTCTTCAATAATAAAAACAACCGGCAACAAATCAATATTGCAAGGAAGTATACATTTCGTCCTGAACTTCAGATCCAACACCACCCTTAATTGCCGCCTATCTATCCCGTCCGCCCGACTCGCGTAAGGTGAAGATAGCCATATCTAAACTGAAATCTAATAAAGCAGCTTGAGCTGACAGCCGAGCGGCCGAGCTCTTCAATGCGGCTGGCGATGACTTGGTAAGGAGCATGGACCAACTCATCTGTAGAATATGGTCAAGCACCGGAAAGCAAGCCCGATCCACAAGAAAGGATACCCTCTCAATTGCGCCAACTATAGAGGCATTTGAACATCGCCTACAAGATACTATCTGCCGCGTTGTGATAATGCCTCAAGCCATTCGTCAACAACCTGGTCGGTCCATCCCAGTTTAGCTTTAGGTCAGGCAAATCCATCATCGATCAAATTTACACTACTGCAAATTTTTGAGAAAACCCAAGAGCAACAGACCGATATGCACCACCATTTCATCGATTTTAAATCCGCGTATGAAAGGGTTTATAGAGACGAGCTATACACAGCAATGTCTAGTCTTGGCATCCCTACCAAACTCGTCAGTTTGTGTATGATGACGATGGAGGATGCATGCTGCTCCATTAAAGACTTAACCGAGACTTTTATTGTCAAGAAAGGATTTAGACAAGACGACGCGCTGTCATGCGACTTCTTCAGCATCAGTCTTGAAAGAATTGTTCAAGACTCGCACGCCAACACCAGGGGAGCAATCAGTCAGAAGTTCGTCCAACTATTCGCATATGTCAATGTCAGTGGTACATTTGTGAGTATTGCATCGGAGGCTGCGATGATGGGTTTAACGGTAAATGAGGGTAAGACCTGCTCACACTTAAAAGATCGAAACAAAGCAAGAATAAGTCTTCCTTTCAACGACTTCTGCAGAATCTGCAGGAACCAAGGTGAGGAAGAAACCTATGAACACTTGCTTTGTAGCTGCAGTGCTCTCTCATTCCGCAGATTTAGATTTCTGCAGGCCTACGGTTTTGATGAACTGGCTGATCTAAGCAGCATAAGAGTCAGCCATCTCCTTCACTTTGTTTAAAGCACTAATTGGTTCGCGAAATAGGTATTCAATAGGTATTCGCGTGGTAGCACATGGGCCCAATGTGTGAGTGGCTGCTTTCTTTCAGTACACCTTATCCTATTCTTATCTCAGATTTTGTTTATTTTAAACATAATTAACATCGATGTAGTAAGTAGTCTGTAAGCCTTCATTAAGAGAAGACATATTGGCATTAAGATACGACTAGAGCTTCTTCCAGGCGGATGTGATTGCGATACATGAAACAGCACTCGCGCTGAGAGAACGCAACAAAACGGTCTCTATTTTCTCCGACAGCCAAGCGGCAATAAAAGCTACAGCATCGAACATCCTGACATGACAACTTGTCAATTTATGTAAACGTCAGAGCGTCAGTGAAATATCCTTGATGAATAAGGTGACCTTATCTTGGGTACCAGGTCATACTGTGGACACTCCCGCGAAGAACGGAACTGAGCTTGGAGAATCCCTAGCAATTCCCTACGCCGCTCACGCCGCTTAGCTCCATACGAAGAAAACTGGAAGATGAAGCCCGAAATAGAGTAAAAACTAGATGGCCCAGTCTGGATATTGGAGATGATAGCAAGGGCCCTGTGGCCAACGCTGAGTAAAAAGAGATCACGTCACTGATCAGCTTTAGTCGCAAAAAAGTGCGAAAACTAATTGGAGTCCTTACCGGACACTGTGCTATAGGCATCGCGACTGAATATACCACAAAACGACTTTTGCAGGAGCTGCAGAGATGAGGAAGAAATAGAGTCTATTCAAAATCTACTTTGCGAATGCCAAGCCCTAACAAGGAAAAGAAAAAACTACCTGGGAAAAAACTCCTTTGGAGAACTTGAAGCCCCGTGCAATGCAGAATTGAAGAGCCTCCTTTACTTATTAAAGGCACAATGGACCCATATCGTTGGTCTAAGTGAGCCACGGCCGCAAGGCCTTAAGGGTACCCGCACGCACACCTACCCTACCGGGGTAGCTAGTGTCTGGACTAGGGAGCCTATGCTTTACTCAGTATCTATTTGATTTTTACTCAGACTGGTTATATTACAGGGTTTTTTTCGATTTCGGTTGGTGTTCAGTTCAAAATTTCGGAGATGAAGTCCAATTGCAATAACAAGTCATTTGACCGTCATTGTAATGCTAAAGGACTAAAATGTTGCGCTGGATTCAGAGAGAGGCCACATAACTGCACAATCACTATAGACCATGTTATATCTCATTAATAAATAATACTCATTTCGTGTATTACTCCTGCCTTTAAGGTTCCAACAAAGTAGGGTATGCTACACATACAGCCAATAACGTCGAACTTACCACGTTAACGTTCACATGAATATTACTGCCAAAGCATTTCTATCTATGTGTTACCCGCAGTTCCAGGGAATGTGCTAATTCAATTCATTAACTTCACCATTCTGAAGTTTCAAGGATTACCATTGTTAGTTGGTACATGGCTTAACAGCGCACATCGGAAGAAAGCCAGACATCTCTTATCGTCTGCGGAAAATAGCAGAATTGAATTGTGTGATGAAAAATCTATAGAACAAAAAGAACGCTATTAAGAATAGGAACTGAAATACATTGATGTTTCCCATTCATGTCAGTTTAGTCAATTCGTAATAACAGCAAATTTTTCTTCATGAAAAAATTGCTATAAGATTTAAGAAGCCTTTGCAGTGTGACAAAGCGGATTTGTATTTGTGTTATGAGCGCTGCTATATTGTGCACGATTTAGAAGAGCTTCTCATAACAATTGTGTTTTCGCATTAAGTAGGGATGCGGTTGTGAAGTTGCAAATTTCTTAGGAAAGCCTGGAATGACAAATCGAAACATGAAGGAATACCTTACCGTACTGAGAAATGGCATAGACATACTCCATAGGAAGTATTGAAGTAATTGGTGATATGTAAGCTTCTCCTGTCCATATCTACTCCTTATGTGTTATTTCTGAGGTCTTATTGTTCTTTTCACCGGAGGCCGGTTTAAAAGGTTGGTTTTAAATTCACAACGTTGGCCTTCGAGTGCAATGGACTGCGTGGAAAATGCTTCCAAATTAGAACTCCTCTTCTGTTCTACAGTAAATACTTTCCCATCCATGTGAATACCAGCCCATGGCCCGATTTTTTTTTTTTTGTTTCTTGGGTTGGTGAAAATCTTCAACACTATGTGACCCGTGTCTACATAGTAGTGTCAGATTTATACTGACTAAAAACACCCTTCCCTTTTGGTTTTTCTGTACTACAACTATATTTACTTATCTATAAGCTTACTTTTAAGGATGTTTTCACGTTTTTAAGGATATTTTCGTGTGTTGCCATAACCATCGTTAGGATGGTTTATTGCTATTGCGCCAAATCGAGCGGTCTCGTATGCTGAAGTCGGCGTACTAAACGTCTCATGTCCAAAGTTTGGTGGATGGCATTGTTACAATGACCATGAAGTCTGATTCTTAGCTTTCAGGCGGAGTTTGTTGTTTCTTCGTCGCCGGTAGTTATCCCTAGGTCCCTTTGTATATCACAATTCCTGAGATACCAGGGAGCTTTCACAATCAATTTGAAGGGACCTCTGTTGTTTGCTTTGGTGCAAACCCATGTTGTATGCCATAAGTCCATATAGACTTCTGTACTTGCTTGTATAATAGCAGTTTGTTATACATGCTTAACTTGGATTGCCCGTAAATGGCACACAATTCTGTTGTTCTACTTGTTGTATGGATCTCTTGAGGGACTACAGTCCTCTCAGCCCTCTAGTCTGTTGTTCATCATAGTCATTTCATATTGAGTGATGGTCAGCCAGCATTTACAAATCTGAAAAGCAGAGTAAAAAAAGAGTTTGTCTCAAGGTGGCTTTGCAAGAAAGTGTTCCTTAAATACCCGTGTTGCTTAATTCCATTCCCCAACAAAAAGATGCCCACTTATGTAAACAAAATCAGAGGAAGGAAGGAACCTTTTGCAAACTTTCAAATTCCCGCAATAAACATCGTTTTTATTGTCGCCCAAGATGTCAATAGATTGCCGGCTAAAACTGAACTACATAAAATAATTTTAAAACGAATCATTTTTCTTCTCATTTCCTCAAATTTTATGAGAAAATTGCAAAATTCATGGCATTAAATCGACTGTTGTTTCATTCTCTGAACAAAAAGGCTGCTTCCGGTCGTCAAAAACTCATAAAATGGGCTTTCATTGGACTCTATACACGGATCCGTCTACACGGTGATTGTATGAAAATAAAATGAAAATATTAAGAAGGAAATACTTTTTTTCTAATTAAATAAGTAAATCTGAAGCACCTGCGGCGGCAACTAAAAAGACAACACCGACACTAGTGAGAGGACAAACAAAAATTTTAGATTATGTTTCATGTTCACAGAAGCTATGTATGTACATAATATATGTTTTTTGCAAGATACATGGTGTGCCTTTCTATAGAGACTCGGGCTTCATTGGGTTGAGTGGAACATAGTGTACTCATTGTTGAATTATGATCTGTTAAATAAGTATCCTGCGACCGTCTGCTTGAAGAAGTAAAAGGAAACTGCGCTTTATTATATAATAGCGAAAGATTAGATGAATTTACTTAAATTAGTTTAGTTTAGACCAAATAGAAAATAGTGGAAGGTGGCATTGCCCAATTCAATATATTCAAATAATAAACTATATATGTTACTTTCAAAACATTCGTACGGTTGCATGGGCATTAAACCATTTACTCTTCCACATTTCGTGGCATAATATTTTGCCTGAACTTCAACTGCAAGGTTCAACTACATTTGAAGAAACATGAAAACTTATTCGATTTCATATCTTTTCACTTGAAAATGCTGAATTTTGACGCATCTAGAATAATAGAGGTCGCTCGTCCATGCCGATAATCCATCGTGAATTGCACTCTTCGAAGACTATATTTCACGTGTTATCACCAACTTTACTTTTTTACTTATGTCCTGTATCCCCTTGTGGTTGCCATGGCCTCGACAATGCCTACGGGCCATCGAGTCCGCACTCTATTTCGGGAAATGTGTCTCAGCTCTCCCCAGCAATTGGCGTTATTCCTCCTCAACTGTTCTGCGCCATGTACTCCTTGGACCGCCGCGCCTCCTGCCATCCCGAGTAAGTGGGTTCCATTGCATCGCTTGGACCTAGCTATGGACCTGTCACCCTTTCGGAGGGTGTGACCAATCCACTGTCACATCTGGCCCGTTCGCTGATAAATCTGTTAGTTAGAGATACGGCTTGGCCAGAATATCCTTCAGATGTTGCGTAAACACCTATTGACAAACGTTTCCAACTTCCTCGTGATAGTGGTGGTCAGATTCCAAGTATCATATCCATATAGTAGCTCGGAACCGAACAGTTGCAGTTTGGTGTTTAAGCTGATTGCATTACTTCGCCGAACTGTGGATAGCATCCCAAACGCAGAATTTGCTTTGCCCATACGGTTGCCGGTATCCAGTTCGGTTCCGCCATCGGTTGAGATGTTACTCCCAAGGTATTATAAACTCTCTACTTTCTCAACCGCCTGTCGAGTAATACATATAAGAGTCGATGAGTTTGGTCTTAGGCTGATCATATTGTTTTTGCGTTTTAATTTTCAGCCCAACTACGTCTGCTTCCCTCTCCGCATTTGCTGTCATTTCGAAGTCTATAATCCTGTGAGACAGAAGACATACATCGACGGCTTAGTTAAGGTGTTTGATTTTTGAAGTCCTCCATTTCTTGTTGACAAGGCCACATTCAGTACATCGCTAATCACCAATAGGTACAGCATTGTTGGAAGTGTGCCTTGCCGAACCCCACTTAGGACTTCGAATTCATCACACAGCATCCTCTACGGTAAGACGTGACATAAGGACCCATTATATGTAGCCTTGATTGTTGGTTTTAATTTGTCAGGAATGCCTCTCCTGCAGAAGGCACGCCAGATAGCACAAGACCCAAGACAATCTCGCACTTGCACTTTTGGTCACATGTATAAGGATTTATAGAATTGACCGGGACCACCACGAGGAAGTAAAGCAAGGACAACATTACAAACCTGATAGATGCGCTACTGGTTAAATCCATTTTTTGAACACTCAGTAGTTTCTGGATCAATTGCCATGTAGGACCCCTGTTATTTCCAGATACAACAATTCGACGACCACTCAATACTACGTCGTGGACAACGCCATCAATTGTATACGATTAAAACCAATCCTAACAAAATAAAAACAGGAGTTAGGAGTATACAAAATGGATGTCGTCCCTTGCAATCAAGTCTATGAATGCAGTCACTTTGCAGTCAAGGACTTCCGTTCTACCGTCTATCAATTGAAGCTATGAATATGAATTCTATGAATTCACTTGCCTTTCAGATCGAGTTAGCAATATCAAGCCTGAAGTATAACAAAGCTTACAGATCAGGAAGGGCACAAGCACCAGCTCATCTGTCGGAGGAAAGTATGACCAACGGGTGGAATCTCAATAACGTTAGCCGGATCCACAAGAAATGAGACCCATTTGACTGCGCCAGATATGGACGGATAGGTCTCATCAACATCGTATACAAAATCTTCTTCGTTTTATACGCTTTTCATAAGCCGATTATCAACAATCAAATATGTCGAAGTATCAAACTCACACTACGCCACGGGACTGGTGGCGTCCTGTCTAGAAAAGACAGGAGTACATCCTGTCTAGAAAAACCTTCTCAACAACGCCGTTCGGATTCGGCGTAAACAAAGTGTAGGTCCCATCCACTCGTGAAAGAACGATAGCAAGCACAACAGCGGTTGTTGAGAAGCTAGGGCCTGGCCCTCTACGGGCTGTTGCGCCACCCATATTATATAATTATCAAACTCATGACGACATTGAATGTGAGGCACGATCTTAAAAGAGTACGTACAATTGATGCCATAGGTTGACGAAATTGACGTGATTGGTCGATTATAGCTACCAGAAGGATTCAAGCGGTGAATGAGGCGAAAACGAAGAAAACGAGGTCTATGCTGTCCTCCAGGAAGGACATACAACATCGGAGACTTGGGTAGATCGTCAAAATGGCTAACTTTGACTTCTTTTGCCTCGGCTCCGCTGTAAACAATACGACTAACCTCGCGAATAACATCAGTACCGAGATCGAACCCAGAGTATAAAGAGCCGTCTCTATGGAAGGACCAAGTTGACTTCATATAAAAGGCTGATTACTCCAGTCCAGCTGTACGGCGCGAAGGTATGGACAGTCGCAAAATCAAAAGAAGAAGTTCTTGGTGTGTTCGATGTTTGGTCAAAGATTCAAGCACAATCTGTATAGACTGTACCGCGACATAACCCTAGTCAGGCATCTGGGGGTTGCAATCCTAATGTGGTTGGGGCTTGTATAGCGTATGTACAACTTAGCTCCGCCTGAAAAATCTTCGACCTCGAACTGGTGGGGCAAGGCAACAAAAGACGTACGCGTTTCATAAGATGGAGAAGGTTCTCAACCAGCTTGGCGTGCGAACGTGGAGGCTGCTAGCCAGAGATCACGGTAATTAGAGAGGCTTGGTTTTTGAGGCCCAAATCAACAACGGACTGTAGCGCAAAAAATAAAGATGAAGGAGAACCCATAAAAGGAATAAAACCGAAGCTACATTTTTAATCAAGAAAAAAAAGACAATAGGACAGCAACAGATAAAATATAATTTTTCCGAACCTTCAGTAGAAACATTGGAACATTCGGAATTATAAAATATTCATGTTCCTCTTACAACTTAATAGAACGCGTCTTTCATGATATATTTTTCTGTTTTCAACAAAATGTTCGGAATTTTATGGTAATGGAGACTGGGTACTGTTGAAACACAACTCAAATATGTCAGAAGCCGTTCACGCCTATGAGCATTGAAAGGGAGTTAAGTAGAAACCAGTCTATTAACGAATTTCGGTCTAACGTTGTGGTCAGATTTTTTACTTAATTTTTTTTGACAAACAAAAGTAAGCGTTTTTTTTAGTTTTCTTTGTTTTGTGAGTAGTATTCAAGTAAGTGTTGAGTATTATTGTTTTGTGTTCAGAATAGAGTGCAGAATATAATAAAAAGAAATCCAGAAACGTTTCCGTGTTGTTTATATTGTTTTGGATTTTTTTTAGAAAAAAAGTGGCTTATGACATTTGGAACATTTTTTATGGGGACGGTTGAAACAATGAATTTCTTTGTGTTTTATAGATGCCCGACTACGTCTAAGGAGACAACAAGAGGAAAAGTGGACTTGTCAGCCTACAAACCAAAAAAACAGAACCAAGGAATGAATCACAGCTCTCTGTTAAGATTCATCCAAAAGCGAGATACCTCCGAAGGAATACTCCAGTTCATTATGCGGCACTAAGCATACAATAAAGTATCCTCCCAAGACCAAGAAAGGGAGCTATCACAATATTTCAAGCCAACTTTCTACGAGATGCCCATTGGATTTGCTGGAGCTGCGAACGCTTCTAGTGGATACAAATCATCCCACACCACACGAAATTTTACTTATTATACCCAACCAACTATATCAATTCGCTCGACTTTTCATCCTATCATCCCTCTCATTCTATTGTTCGCACAAACTTTACCCTCCTTAAAATAACCATTCAAATAACCAGTGATCACGACTTGTTACGACTGGATGAAAAATCATCCAGGCAAAATAATGACAGTCAACGATATTCATTGAATTGGGGCATCGGCTATTCCAGTTCACTAACATCGACAAACATACTAAGCAAGAATACAACGTGTTTCAACTGACCGCATTTATTGTTTCAACCATCCTCGGTATTGCTACGGTTGAAATAAATTTACTTTTTTCAAAAAATAGATATACTGTCTAAAAAGCATACTATGAACTAAAAAACCAGTGCGCATTAATGGAGATCTATCTATCCATGGAATTTTCCGTGTGAACTATGGGAAAAGAATACCCGATTTTTAAATAATTCTATACTATTCTCCACAAGCTGGAGTACCACAAGGAAGTGTTCTTTACTTCCTGTATAGCAGCGATATACCGCAGGATGTAGGCACATTTGCTGACGACACCGCCATTTTGGTAACACTCAAAACGGTTGAAGAATCAACTATCATCAACAATCAACAAACTGCTTTAGACCGGATATACGAATGGACGAACAATCAGCGAATTGAGCTTAACGAAGCTAAATGCGTTCATATAAATTTTACGTATAAGAACGTGACTAACTTGCCCGTTTTTATAAATAATGTTCAAATACCCTGCGGCAATGAAGCGGAATACCTTGGAATGACTCTCGATGTACAGCTCAAATGGAAGGAGCACGTCAAAAAGAAATGTCAGGAGCTCCAATTAAGATACAAAGACATGAACTGGCTTATGGGAAAATATTCCAAGCTTAGTACTAACAACAAATTGCTTATATACAAGCAAGTGCTAAAACCCGTATGGATGAATAGTATACAACCATGGCGTTGTACCAAAGAAAGTAATAGAAACATACTACAAACTTTTCAAAATAAAGTGCTAAGGGCCATCGTTAACGCACCCTGGTATATGCGAAATAACGATTTCCACAGAGATTTTGGAATTTCATCAGTCCAAGATGAAGTTACGAATATTGCTCGTAAGCATAAGCGTAGCCTGGAAGAGCACATAAACTCTGCTGTCCTTCCAATTCTGGACGAAAGAAACTCTTTTCGCCGTCTTCAAAGGACTGAACCCCTTGACCTAACACGGTGAATTCAACCCGCGCTTAGCTGCGGTGTTAGTAAGAACCGGACAATGGAGAATCTCTTGCCAAATGCGTCTTAACCAAGAAAGTAAAACTGCTGGATAAGTGTAAAACTTAGTTGTAGTGGAAGTATGTTTTATTTGAAGGGAGGTAATTTGACTGGGTAAAAGTCCCTTTCGCTATGTGGGAACGGTCCCCATAGTGTCATTTGAAGATCTTCACCTATTTTCGCAAACAAAAAAAAAATGGAAGAAATATTGATCTTTCACCTAACTTCGACATGGCTAATCTTACTAATGCCAATGCTATGTAGCTATTGAAGAAAAACTGTTTCAACCGTACCCAGTCTCCAATAATATAGCCGAAATAAGTTCATTGATTAAAAGACAAATTGCTTTCGCATACAATCTCAAAGCCCTTTTGGTTAAAACCAAAATGAAGTCACATATAAAACTAAATTTAAAGAATTATATTTTGCTTTCGGTACTTCAGTTAAAAAGAAGTCTAAGAATTTGTAACGACTTATATCATTTCATACATTGTTTGCACGTCACATCAAGCAGAAACTCCGAAGGCAAGTCACATTCAAATTGATTTCTAATATTTATTGTGACAAACAACAGAGAGGTCCATGCAAATCCCTGCATGTGTTGGATTTTCCACAAATTTCAAGGAAACTAAATCATCTCTCATAATGTACACACAATTCTTAACAATAATGCATATCTTACAGCTAAACGCATGAAATTATTAGATAGGTTTCAGAGTTTGCTTTCAAGTTTATTAGCATACAAAAAGGAAAAATGAATAAGAGAAAATAAAAGAAAGGATTCATAGAACACAACAAAGGCTATTGTTGTTGTTCCTGAGTTGTATCTACCATTCATATATTTTCATCAACAAAAACCAAAAATGAAATCTCACAACCCGAGTAGCTTTAAAGACTTTTTAACTTAAATCCTTATCACTCCCTATCTGTGTTCGCATTTATCCAACAAATTACTGTTTGAACTGTAAATTAATATCAATTAAACGCTCTTTCCTGACACATTACTCTTCTTTATGGTTTCAATAACGAAGACATTTCATTGGTAATAAAGTTGATTTATAATTCTTGAAGCAACAGCACGACGACTCCCCTCCGTTGCATCGCAAATATGCGGGAGTGGCTTGCACAGGAAACTCTATTCCACGAATCTGAAGCTCAAAGGCACAAGCATCGCCCACCATTACCAAGCACCATCGACATTATCTACGAAGTCCTTTCAGAAAATTTATTATTTCACTGACTTTAACCCAACGTGTCCCTGCTTCGTCTCCTGGTGCCTGGCATTCAGGGGGATTTAATAAAAATTAAATAAAAAATAACTCACATGATTTCAGAAGCGATTGTATACAGCAGACAAAGATATCTACCTGTGGTAATCCGAATTCTGGTTGTGACCGTACGTAGCCGGAGAGCGATAAACAAGTGCAGATGTCCAGAAGGCAAAACCCATTCAGCCGACGTCCCTACACACATGTGTACACAGGAAGACGTACGCTTATTTGGACATTGAAAAAGATTTAATATTGCTAATTTTCTCTCGAAACGTATTTAATAGAAGATCAGTCAAGAGATTAACCAAAAATAATGCCTTTTTTGAGCGAAAAGGGTAACGGCAGAAAATGCCTTTTCAAGAAAATGGAAAAGGACAAACCCAAAAGAATTCAGAAACTCTTGACGCCGAAATCATTTTGAATTGATTGCCTAGGATCCACAAAGAAGATACTTTTTAAAAGGATTTATATGAAGTCAATTTAGAGGAAGAACGTGGAGTGATTAAATTATCTGATGATGAGAGCTTAGCTCGAGAGAAAAGTACTTGGAAAACCTATGAAGTAATTATGGTTAATTAAAAGATGAAGTGAATTTGTGCGTATTTATAGCTTCAAGAGTCTAGACGTAGAGTGCTTAATGAGTACTTCTTTTCTCGTATGTTTTGTTCGACATGCAGAGAGCATTAAACAGGATGCATACACATGTACTCGTTAGTGCTCGGCTAAGATGGATTAAAGGATATGCCAATCGGAACCTTGAATACGATTGTCGTACATACAGAGGCTAGCAAATCTGGACACACCTCCTTTCAGTTTTTGTATTTTTCATCAATACAATTTGTTCCTTAGGCTCTTATCCCCCGCTAGGGACGCCGATAAATGTATGTCACATATACTCACAAGGAATTCAAATCTGAACATTTCTTATACAGCGTTTACGTAACTTCCTCTTTTGTTGTAGTCTGTCGCGTTATGACAACAAGCGGTCTGTGTGTATGAGATCTTAATATTCATAAAATTCTTATTTCACTGTTAAATACAAGGACTTGTGTGAATGTTTGTGTGAATTACTCCCAGGGATGGGGTGAGAAACACTCTGTCGTGGAACTCAACTTAGAGCAGCTTCTTCTTTTAACGGAAAGGCCAATGCTGCAATGTTTTGTTCAGGTGGCACGAATGTCCCCACCATCACGACTTTCGAGGCGGGCGTTAAAAAGCCAGGATGATTTGATTCGACCAACTCCAAAAACTGGCCTGGTGACGTATAACGGTATATTTTATGCTAAAAATGTCCCTCCTTCATATTTCAATAATTAGAGCTTTAAAATAGACTTGAAATTTGAAATCAGGGGGGCAAATACATCTAGAAATGAGCAACAAAACCACTGTTGACCAATATAATTGGTCCATGGAAACAAGTCGGCATCGTTCGAGGACCTTAGAGCTAATATCGAACAAGGTACGGCGGCCGTGAGCACAGAACTATTACTGATTGTCGGCTTTTAGCTCTCATTAATCACTGGCCTTTACTGTATGTAAGTGGCGATTATGACTGGTGTATCTAGATTGGTGGCTGTCAATTATAACCTTCTTCAATGGGATACAAAAGTCCGCTTACGAGTCTGACATACGACCCACACCGCTGCACAAAACAAGCTCCATTCCGGGACATTGAAACCGGTTTCGAGACATTCATATTTTTTCGAGTACCTAATTCATTGCGCTCAGAGCTTGAACACCAAATTGAATGAATCACCCGATATTGGTAAGCAAGCCTTTAGATTAGTGTACTCGGGTACACTTCACTATGCACACCGAGTATTCGGTATATTCGGAATACTCGGTTTACTCGTTGTACTCGTGAGATTTTTACTCATTAACATTTATTCGCATACAGAATATGTTTGGAGGCTGTGTTTATGATCTGGATAGTTAATGAAGAAAATTAGGTACGAACAATAAATTTAAAATTCGGTTTGAAAATAAAATAAAACTTTATTCCTTAATTCTTTTAAATATTTTTTTGTATTTTCAAAATACATAACAGTCGTGTTATTTGAACTGGTTTCATTTAAGTAAGACAAGCTCGAGTTAGAGAGAAATAAAAGAGTGCATTAATTTCATTATCAACTGATCGAATACTGTACAGTGTTTGTTTTTTGAAATGTGGCACTCATTTTTAGTGTACACTATTTGATTTTATGCAATGAAGTTGATTTTGTGTGTACTGAAGTTCTGTACGCTGTATGAAAAGGTAAATGAATGCAATCATGCAGACCTTTATGGGAAACAGTCAACTGAGAGCCTTCAAATGAATACTCAATAAAATGCAATCAACGAATTCCCCATCATCGTCCTTGCGAAAGTGTTATTTCAATTGAATGCAACTCTCTGTTACGAATAAGGGAATATCATCCTTGAAAATTAATTTCATTTGTCCTCGCATTCATAACCGAGACTTCATTTTTCAAAACTTAGGTTCAAAGAAGTCACTGCTTCAATAAAAAAAACAGTTGTCTTTTGTCGAAATGTGTAGCTGAGTCATCGAAAATTGGATTCAAGGCATAGGCATATGCAGGACGTAGATCCACACATATGTGTTTTGATACCATTTCAAAAATTTTGGAGATCTCTGAAATTAATTGAGCCTGTCAAGTTCTTTTTTTTAAATCGTGATGTAATTCGTACTCTTATCTTTATGTTTCCCCACCATTGTCAAAGAAGAAGCCGTCTAAATCTTGGTCACAGCCAACTTTTCAATCACTTTGTATAACTCAAAAATTAGCACACAGAATTATTGCCTCAAGAAGTGGCCCGACCCATGCATACGCCTCATGCATAAATTCATAGACTGACTGGGCAGAGAATGCCATCGTATCTTGTGCCCTGAGTGTTCCACCTCGCTAGCAATCATTCTACTGAATATACTTGCAACCAAAACGAAATAAACATTGCACTGATATCAATTTCAGACAGTTTAAAACCGACACTGAGAAATAATAGAAAAAAGAAAACAGCACGTTTAAGCCAATGTGACAGTTGTAGCGTGTTAGGACCCTCCTTGCGCTGTACCTTCACCATGCATGAGATTTATCAAACGTCCCAGCAAATCGAGGTAAGAAAACGAACTTGCGGCTTTCGTGACACATCCATTTGTATAACCAGATTTAATAGAATTAGACCCTTGCATGGTGACTTGAGGCGATTAATATTAATTGGGCCGAATCAAACAGAGCTTTCTTGCACGTGATTTGTTGTTGCTTTGTTTTTATTTTCTTCATTGTTTCCTCGCCACTGTTCACTATCTTGACAGTTACTAATGAAGTTGGCTTTCACGATAACTTTCTAAGTAATCGTATTTGAAAAACCAAGTGACGTCCTTGAGGAGACCATGAAAGATGACGCCTAGTCATCGGTAACGTATGTATAATTAAAAAATCACCACTCATTTCAATAACTCAGCAGACAGTCTGTTGACTTACCAGACTTTCATTTTTGGTTAATTAATTGTGTCTTTCCACAAGTGAAGCACGACACGTTCATAATTGCGGCGTGAACAACCGTGTATATGTATTTGACTCACTTTATAAACATATTTCGGATTTCCACCCCGATGTTAATGAACTTTGTGTTTAGTTCGTGGCTTCTGGTGAATGATGGGTGTCAGAGTAGATATGGATATTTACTCCAGCCATGCTTGCACAAAGGTACCTACATTTGCTTGAATAAATTATGTTAATGACTAAGTTCGAGTCGGATAATCGAAAAATTTCCGTGAATCAAAAAGCGAAAGAAACAAAATAAACAAATCTGCTCCTTACATTTCAGGTTCGTCGTTTGTGGCTGGCCTTTCTAATGTCCCTCCCACTGGGCTGTTGAAGGCCATTTCACCCGCTGGTCGATTATACTACAATTTTAATTAAGAGCCATTCGCCCTTACCACCCCCTGAATCATTGAAAGCTATTAATTTATTTCAGATTATCGTCACTCCCTGATAGCCATCAAATGTGTCATCAACGTTATTCTTAAATAATGTCAAGCCTTAAGGTTTGGGTGCAACGCGTTGGGTACACTTTGAACACATTAAAAATAGATAAGGCGTTTTGTTACACACGCGCATACGCGCCTGTGCGGGCAGTAAACACTCTTTAAAAGTGTCATCGGTCCCACACCTTAACCGAACATTTTAATTAGAATTCCACGCGAACACTTCGTTAGCACAAAACATTTAAGAGGTCATGAATAATGCAAACATTACATATACAACAAGGAGTTGTCTGACACAGACGACGACGAACGGCTAGGATAACGACGGATATGACGATGCCGGTACTACCTGCTGTTTCTATTGCTGTCGTTTTCTTTACTTAATTGTAATTAAATGAATGTCGTCGTCGCCCACTGCTCTGCAGGTGGGTCCACACTCCGATAACGTGATGAAAAGCGGAGAATCGTGAGTTATTGGAGGAATAAGGGATATGTGTGTATTTGACGCACCACCACTGCTATTTATTCAAACATTATAGGATGGGCAACTAGATTCTGTTATGTTAATTAAACCACAGCCTGAATTAGTTCGACTACTCGTCGCACATGTGGAGGGGATAATATGAAATTGAAGGATATGTTAATCAGCGTGGTATTGTGAATATAATCGGGTCACTGATGAGCGTTCCACGTATTTTGTGGAGCACTTTAATGATTTATTTTTTATTGCAAAGGACTGGAGGCCCCGTTTTTATGGGATGTTCTGTGGAAAATCTTTGTTTTGGAACATGCTTTTGAAATGAATGACCTTGTACGAAACGTATGCCCATAGTTGCCAAGTTAAAGGCGTTACCACACCATTTAAACCTGCTTACAGAGGAATAACTTTTATGCATATGACGAAACTTCTGGTTTAAACTGTGTTCCTAAGCTCAAACTGAAAATTTGTACGCTCATGGCAGTCTTATGCGTTGAGAAGTAGCCAATCTAGTG
This sequence comes from Eristalis intricaria, assembly GCA_964034865.1. Lineage (NCBI taxonomy): Eukaryota > Metazoa > Arthropoda > Insecta > Diptera > Syrphidae > Eristalis > Eristalis intricaria. Next base: position 16,922,055 of record OZ035875.1, read on the forward strand.
GCTGGATTTCAAAATGCATTGAAACCTGAACGGCCACACTTATTTTACGCACACCAAGGATAGCCTTATTCGAATCGATGAAGTCCAAATTTAAAATTGCATCCTCTTTTTTCTAAATAAATTCTAAATAAAAACTCCCGGGGAATATGTTCCATTTTCCCATTTCTCCTATTCTAAACAATGTTCGAAAATGAGAAAATTTTCTTTTTTTTTTTCCTCAATTCTCTGAGAAAAAAAGTAGGCATCATAATGTTCCAAAAAGGGAAGAATTCCATATCATTCCCGCATTTTTATTCCCAAACACTTGCTAGAGAGTTTAATGGAAATTTTAGTAAAATGCTTTTATATGTGTAAAACAACAAATGAGCTTCAACTTCAACCGTTGCTAAATTTTGTTATTAACAGAAATGGCAAGAATCCGTACTTGTGTGCCGTCAACACATCCAACAATACCGGACATGCTATATTTGGTGTAGAATGCTAACGTAACGTTCTTTTTTTCTTTGGCAGTTTTGCAGACATTATGTGCCTTTGCAAATATATTTTTCGTAATAAAGTACTACTACTAGTACTTTTCAATGTGGTAATAGCTGAGCTTCCAATAGATCTAGTACTTCTGCTGGCTGAAGGTCGATTGGGCCAATATTACGGTCCATACCTTTAGTATCCTCGTTTAGAATGGAACAACAAACATGCGCTCAGATTCACAAAAGGGTATATTGCAAAACGCTTTATACTATTTTTAAAATCTAGTAAAGAGAAATGTATGAACGTAAGTAAAATATAATACATTTGGTCCTTTATACAACAATTCAGGCAACTCCAGAGGACTTATGATATCCTGTAAACAACTCCCAATACCCCTTGGCTGTCCCTGTCGGTTGTCTTCAGCATCTACATCTTCTGCCAACAACGTAAATGCAATGCTATTCATTTTCTCATCGTATTTTGAAAAATGTTTACCAAAGAAAACAACCGTGGCAAATAAGGTCTAATATATCTAACACTTAAAACGCAATGCATAATTTGATCACTCTAGCATGAGAAATTTCGGCAACTGATAAGCAGGAAAATTAATTTCTGATTTTTTTTTGTCAAATGCTCATTCGAAGATTTATAATTCACACTCTCTAATATTCGAAGACGACAATTGTCTCCCGGGGAATTCGGAATAGGAGTTTTTTCTTCTCGGGAGAACACAACTCCCGGGAAGTTCTTCTCCCCGGGGATATTTAGAATTAGACTGAATAACTAATTAAGATCTTATAATTGTATCTAAAAGAATAAAATACATAAACGAGTATTCAAGGTTTTTCAACTGCAGGTGTACAAAAATCAGGCATAGGGGATGGAAAATCCAGAAAGAACCACAACATTAGACCGGTGATCGTCGATTCGACGAAGGGCAATAGTACAGGGCTAATTAATAATATTATAATTATATATATATCTATAATTAATAATATTGTAAAAAATAGAGCGTGACTAATGGCTGTTCCTTTCCTTAATTTTGTACATATCGTTGAAATGCCACTTTTCCACTATGGAGCAATGTCTAGCAGGCATACGCATAAATAACACCGTCATTACGGTCACTGGCGATTCCTGGTCCTAAGAATTGACTTAGCTACGAGTTCATGTACAATGCATCCTCACCGGAATTTACGATGTACCCTAATTTAACCTAAGCTTAAAACACGAATCATCCAAATAGGCCCGATTATGATAGAGTTCATTTTGGCATTGGTTCTTGTGGTCTAAGAAACGACCAAAAAAATATAAATGTTTGAAGAAGTGCCAGATCATTTAACCATTCGTATTGACAGTCAGGCAGCCATGAACAATTCGATAACAAAAATCATACTATCGCAAGCAACAGATGTAAATTATCACTCGATCAAAGTTTGCTGGGTTTCCAGTCAGAGGAACATAATCTTCATGAGGCAGCTAATCAACTCGGAAACGGAGCCAGTGCATTCTGTATTAGGATCAAACCACCACTATTGCACCTAAGGGAAAAGGTAGTAGTCAACAACATATGACACACCATCGCCGAAAGAAGTACACAAGTAAAATGATAGGCTTCTTTAGTGTTGCAAAAAGTTTTAATCGTGAAATAAGGGGGGATGAAAAAAAAATCCCAACCATCGTCACTGGCCCGACCTGCCTCATTTGTCATAGAGAACGCTGAGAAATCAATTATTTCTTCCTTTTCTTGTGGGTTACAGTCGAGGCTAGACCTTAACCAACAAGCCTCTCTAACTAACGCAATATCTGGCTAGAGCCTCCAGTTACGAACGTTAAGTTGATTGAGATCATTCCCCATTTCGGTGCACCAACTTAGACGCGGACATCCTCTACTGCATTTTCTAACAGACTCTGAGTAGAGGCCTCACATGCGACTTACACGACCGAGGCACATGTCGCTGTAGAACCCTTACAGTTCTCCCAAAAAGAACGACGGACAGATTCAATTTAATTTGAAGCCGACTAATTCCACGGATTGAACATTATTTATTATCTTCCACAGTTCTCGATTGGTCACGGTGGTTTCCGGGTATCTATTCAAGTAAAATCGTGATTGGAGTCCGTCCAGTCTTCGCTGTGTAAATGCGGAAGAGAACTTTGAACACGTTTTCTTCGAATGTTCTCGGTATGCCAACGAAAGAGCCGAATCATATGAATCATTTGGTGAACCGCCAATACCAGAATACAATGTCCAATATAAGTTGAAATCCAAAGACCTTTGGGCAACGATGCAGCAGTACGAATAATATGCGATCTAAAGAACTTAGAACGGCAGTGGAACGCGAATTCGCTAGACGACATGCGACGAAGCAAAAATTTCGAATTCGTCTCTCGCGAAGTAATATGAAGCCAGCGGTAGTTCCGCGTGACTCCACGGCATATGGTTTTAGTCGGTAAGAATCTGACACTACCAATGGTCGTCGGACCATTAGTGCCTCTGCAAGGTTTCCACCTACCCACGCAAAATAAAAAACAAAAAGCTCTTACAGTTCATGGTAGAATGTTCTTCTCTATATCACATCATCGCAACCAGTACCGAAAATTGCACACAGATTTTTTTTCTCGGCAAGGCCAAGGATCATTGTCTTGCGTCATTGTCCATTCCTCTGCGCAGTAAAGCAGGACTGGGAAGATCAGTTTATTATATAAAGCAAGCTTGGCCCTTATAGAGATGGCACTATTATATAATTCTTTCATGAACCTAAGGTCTTACAATCAAAGGCATCTGTCAATCCGTTACCGAACTTGAAGGTACAGCGAGTTTAGTTTGTCAAAGCTTAATGTAAACCGATATATGGATTTAAATAAATAAAAAAAAAATAAATTAACCTGACGAATTTGGCAGAAATGTCAAAACGTCTTTATTATTTTTCAGGATCTGCCGTAGTGTAAAGATCTTGTCTTTTGCATTCTTTCCTCGACTAAGCACACACTGGCATGAACCTATCACATTGTTTGCAAACGCTTTTAGGTGACCACACAAAACGGAGACGATTGTACATGTATTGTTTAGGAGACTTATCCCTCGATAGTTCTGGCAGTTAAAGGGCTCCCTTTTCTTATGGATCGGGCAATCGATCATGAACCGGCCGTATCTTAGATATGTTTATGGCACTGTCAAATCAACTAGCGTTGGAGTGGAAGGAATGAAAAAGTTTTGTTTGATAGGCAACGTGGGATGTCACATCCTATTGAAATCCACAAGCATAGTCCAGGACTTCGAGCCGAAGGCTGGACGATAAAGAAAACAGCAGAGCTGATTCTTGGTGCCTTCGCAAAAACAATCTACGTCAAATATATGGTCTTGTGTACAAGGAAGTTGAATGGAGGAGGAGACATAACCGCGCACTCTACTAGCTGCACGCAGATGTGGATGTTGTCTGGAAGGCAAAAATCTATCGTTTGCACTAACTGTGTGAATTACAGAGGAACACCTGCAATGCCTGCAAGGCTCAGATTTGTGCAATATGTATATACACACGTGTCAGGGAAGTGGGCACATCTATATGGTTCTATCACCATATGGTCGAAATTCACAGCCTAGACATACAATCTACATGAATAGGAGCGTGAATATCGACCGAGTTCGATTCGGACGGAGAGCCCATCAACTTTCCGACTTACTTAATGCCATACTAATGGGCATTTGTGTTTCAATCAATAAGAAGACCGATGCTAGACGACCAATTAGCAATTCGATCCACAACAAAATGTTTCCGACACGAATCTTGAATTGCCGACAGTCATTTATAACGACATTGAGTGATCACTCACAAGATTGTAATTCCTAACTAAGATCAAGTTACTCCACACTTACTCCACTCTAGAGAAGTGAGTTACAGAAAGTGGGACGCAATTTGCAAGCTTATATGAATAACACATAGGGTGGCGCAACATTAATCATCCTATCAGAAGATGTTATAATTGTTGCAATTGTGTCGAACGTCACCCATATTAAGCCAGCTGCTGTGAGCAAACAGACAAGCAATGAAGCGCTATCCGCAAGAGTCTGGAATAATTGCGTCAATTTTTTTAACCAATGGTCGGTGTTAACGCAGTTTGAATTATGACCTGGATTTCCTAATCGATTTCCTCGAACCAACTGGGGAACCATTCCGCCGCTTAGCTACCCGACTCGAATAGGCTGGACGGAAAGTCACGGAAAATGAGATTAGATCGGCACAAATGTGTATCAACACTGGCGCCAGCCACTTGACGGATATCATATTTTCCAATCTATAGACCATAATGCAATGATCCATGTAAGAATTTCGATAACTCCAAATCTTTTTTTTTTTTTTAATAAATTCAAAAAAATTGAATGAATAATTTTGCGCCACCTTGTATATTACTTGTGTCTGAGTCTTAAGGAACTCGGTCGACTGTTATTATGTAAATTCTCTCAGCACATATCCTCGTAATATTAACTACTCTCGTAATATTAACTATTCCTTTTATTCTCGTAATTGTGGTTGTAGCCACCTCTCCTCCCACACGATGCACGAAGCGAGTGCATTTCGATTTCAATGATGTTACCCCCACTCCGGAAGCGTTCATTTTCTTCCTCGTACAGCTCCACTTACGGCCCTAATTAAAGTTGCGTTCTAAATTCACAAAAGGAAACTTAAACGGTTAACTGCTTTAACGTGGTGTGCTCAATGCAAGGGTTGGTCTTTACGCTGCGTTTTCGCATGATATTTTAAATATTTCCTTTAAGTGGACGCTGAACTCCATTCGTCACCGCCATTGTCATTTGCGATATGTCCTTAAGCGATATAATGCAATTTATTATAATCCGCTATTCCATCGACATGCGTTCGCTTGAGTCTGTTCCTTTATTTGCATCGTGAAAGAAATTCGTATTTAACTGGTCACATAGTAAAACAGGATACAAAATGCTAAGAACGATAATCCATGTTAAATGTTTACCTATAAAATAGCACACTTCTCTCAACTTTCACTGCATGGCCACAACCTATCGTTACTTTAAGAGCTTTGGGGAATTCCAGTCACTTCATGGATTTGGATTCAACTACCGATTAAGTGCCTTTGTGATTTCTGCTGACAAGGTGTACGAACGTGACCATTGAACTCTCACGTGCTTAAGAGAAAGGAGCAATAAAATTAAGTATCGGTAGATTCTCTTGAGTACTGTCTCAATGAACTATTATGAAAAACAGACTCAGTGGCACTTAATGGCCTGGGTGGGGAATCTCCATCTGCCTACTGTCGACTATTATATGCCAGTAACTTAAGCTGTCATGTCGGTATACTTGACCTACAATCTCATGAGAGCAAACAAGTCGTAGACACAAATATATCTATAAATTGAAATGCAGTGAGTTCTACTTTATTGGGACAACTGATTAACTGGGACAAATGAAAAAGAACAGAACCTTACCCCGTTTTTCTCATTGTCTTACCTCACTTTGAACTATTGGGAGAAAAGCCTAATTGGGACTAACAATAAATAGGAAGTGTTCCAATGAATTCGAATCTACTGCATATTATATTTATTGTTCTTCATTTCAACAGATCTTTGACGGATAAACATTGCATGGAGTCTGGTGTGTTAAGGTAAGACCAAAGAGTTTATGGTATTTAAACAACCCTAGGAAAATATGTATATTTTTGCAAATTTGCATTACAAGTTAGAACTCTAATACAGGACGACGTAAGAAGTACTGCTTAGAGTACAGGTCTCTACGTCTATTTTAGAGACCGAAACATTTGTTGTTAATTAACTTTGAGGAGACTTTCGATAGCTTGAAGCTAGCTGCCCTTGCCCAGGAGAAGCATTCCGGAAACACTCATAGCTATTATAAAAGCTACATATGAAGGTGTTTGGTGTCACGTCTTACTCAAGTTGTCAAGGATGCTACTTGTGGCCATATTGGTTCTGGTGGTTACCAGTTACTCCGTGCAGCATTGCCGGAAAAAAAATCATGGGATTGCATGGACTATCACAGCTTGACTACGTTGACCATGATTGTTTAGTTTCACACCAGTTACTGGACATTTATAGTTGGCCCACAATCTAGTAGCTGAAATATAAAAATTAAGGTCCAAGAGAAATACTGCGGTACCATAGAATTGAATGTGTGCAACAGAATCGGGAGTCGCCGTGGCGTAGTGGGTAAGTGCGTCGACTCATACGCAGCGGTTGCCAGCTTCGAATCCCCAATCTACCAACATTCATTATTCACGGCTTCCACCCATTTCGAGCCACTGACAGTGCTCAAAGAGTATTTCTGTTTAGAAAAAGCTTCTCTCAGTCTCAGTTTTTTCATAAAACTGTAGGTCCATTCCATTGGTGAAGGAACAATAGCACGCACAACACGAGTGGTTGCTGAGAAGCTATACTCAGGTTCGCCTCGGACTGTCGCGCCACCAATAATATTATTATTATTAATAGAATCGGGAAAGCTGAATTTGGAATGATATACACGATCTGGAAAAGCAATTTTTACAAGCTTAAGAACAAGAACGAATGAGTAAGAGTTCGAAGTGGACTAGAACTTAGCTTTTATAGAGAGATAGTGATATGACGACGAGTGTAAACTTCCTGCAATTTTTATTGGGTTCAACATAAAAGATGTTTAAGCCGAGATTTGATAAAAGAATTCTCGACGTAGGAATCCACACATTTTTTTGTATATTTTTTTTTTTTTCGAAACTCGAAACTCTTTTTAACTCGAACTTTTTCGCCATGTTTTACATACTTTTCCCTTAATTTTCCATACATAATCCTTTCTCTAAGTCAAACTCCAAGAGTCGAACAAATCATGGTTTCCCATGGCAATTCGACTCCACTGTATTTTATTTTCTATGGCGGCCGTGACGTAGCACATACCAGCACATACAGTGCGTCGGGAACTACGCAACTGAACCTCGCTACCTGGGTTCGATTCCCGGTACGACCAAAACATGGCACCATCTCTTTCGAGTTACTGACAATGCTTAAAGATCAATAACTGTCTAGAAAAGCTACTCACACTGGGCCGTTCTGAGTCAGCATAAAACTGTAGGTCTCTTCCACTCTTGAGAGAACAATACTGCGTTCTACAAGATTGGTTGCTGTAAAAGCTAAGCCCTGGCCCTCTACGGGCTGTAGCGTCGTCCATATAATTATTTTTATTCTGGAGCATTTAGCCACAGCAACCACAACACGTCAGGCACTGTGTGCTGATTGAGAATATTTACCTAGAATATAGAATTGTTTTGATTGTCTAGATTTGATTCTTTTGATTGTTTGATTTTGATTGTCTAGAATATTTGTAACAAGACTGCAAATGTAAGCAAAACTTGCTTATCTTATTTAAAAATATAAGGTTAATATGGGTGGTGGACGCTTTATTATTTCTAGAGTGAGACATTTACTTTTCGAGTACAATTTCGTACGTCTTACATGGTCTATTGAAAAAGTCCAATTTAGGTCACTGTTTCCAGCTTTGCAACCGCTATTTGCACATCTACGACGATAATGTTGAAGCACCAATCCTGGCCCTTAGCGGACGTTTGACTTCATACAACACAATAAAAAGTCTAAATTAGTGATGTCATGTTATAGTAAGGCTAAAACGATTAGGAAGGTCGATGATGGATACCATTTAATACCACATTTTTCAAAGAACTCTAGTTATCGTAATACAGCTGAATTATATCGAGCCATTGCTGAGGTATGAGTCTTCCCATGATGAAGGGAAATGGACCACTTAAACCTGATCTGTAAAAAAGAACTTTTTGAAAAACTGAGCCTTTCATCAGTCAAAAATTTTCGTTTCAAATATTGGACTCTACCGTAATGATTGTAGTCGGTTATGTTGGTGTACATATTTTTTAGCACGTCGGCTTTTATCTATCTATTGAGTGTAGTGTTGTCATCCGAGGCTACAATTAATGTAGCCTTATCAGCATAGGTGGGTGATTTTTTTTAGCTGAGCTCCTTAACTGATGACAATTTTTCAATTTCCCCAGATTGTCCCAGCTCCTCTAAGGCCCACTTATCGAAAGTTAGACGATGATGCAAGTAAATCGGTGAAAACCTTTTTATGAAGAAATGACAATGCTAACTGAGCTCGTGTTAACCTACAGAGTATTATGGCGACTCCGAACGCAGGAGTTTAAGAAGCTTTAATTAAAATAGAAGGGGTATATTATATGTACATTGAGCATTGTCAGTAACTCAAAAGAAGCATATCTGTGAATTATTTGTATGTGCGTCGACCCCTACGCAACTCGGTTCGAATTTCCGGACGATACGACCAGGGCTCTAATGCTTCATGTAAGCACAAAAATCGATAGAGTCTGAGAGATATCGTTTTGCCCGCTTCGCGAAGACTGAAAACTGTCATTAACTATCGTCCCGACGACTGATTTTTGGTGATACATATTTCAGTGTCGTCTCCTATTAAATGATCTGTTCGCAAACTGAAATGATGAATGAGAGCACAGATGTCATTTTTACGAGAGAGTTATTATTTTCAGAGAACTCAAACTGTAACGATAGGCGAAACGATAGTGATGGTCTTACATGAAGCAAATCATCGACGATATCATCGAAGTGAATCAAAAGGACGATAGTAGTCTGAAAAGTTACGCGATGAGAGCCCAGAAATAATTTTCACCGTCCCACCTCCATCCAGTCACTGATAATGCTCAAAGAGGAATTAGGTTCTCAAACTTGGTCGTTTGGAGCGGCATAAAACTTTAGATACCATCCACTCATGAACGAACAATAGCACGCGCAACACGAGCGGTTACTGAGAAGCAGAGCCCTGGCCCTATACGGGCTGTATCGCCAGTCATATTATTATTATTAAAATTCTAGGGATTGAAGGACGAAGTCAAAACGGAAAAAAATCTGCTATCTGATTGAATAAGGACTACAGTTCTATGTTCACCCATAAACAATACTTCAAAGATTGGGTAGGTACACATAATTTACACGTGCGCCCCCGATTTGCAAACATTGCATAAATTACAAAAGAAAACCGCAGAGGTTGATCCACCTTAAATTCTAATTTAAATTAAATCATAATAGATCCACAGGTATCTCACCCAAAGCACGTATTAACGTAAAACGGGTTAAGTACAAACCTCCACACCCACCCTCTTTAATGTAAAAGTTTTGTTTGGGATTCGGTGTGTCATTGATATAACCATAGCATCTTTTCGGCTTTGCCTACAGCTTCTATAGCACATTAATAAGATGGAATAAACATTTACATATCTAAAGCGTCCATAGCTTATGCCTAAGTCCAGAGATTAAGAGTCTGTGATGAACACTCCTGCTTTTTCCGATGAGCAGCCGCCATACGTTATTGGTTCCCAATTACTACCGAAATGTGTATAACATCATACGTGTCAGTAGGTATAGCACATTCACATGACTGTTTGGCTGTGTAGCTATGTTTTCGTGTGTAAAATTCTATCCCGGTCAGGCCTGAAGCATTGCTCCCCATCGAAGCGAAAAATTCAAAAATATAATCGAATCACAGAACGAGCAAGCGTATACTCTTTCGAATCCAATTAAAATCAGTAAAGCGGAAGTCCGCTCACATATGAGAGACAACAACAACTAACAAGCGCAACCTATTGCAGGTTGCATGACACTAAATAAGAGTACACCACCACTGTTCGGCGTACACGAAGTTACCTAACCTACTACTGGCGAACATAAACATGCATGTTCCGCAAATTGCCGCGGCCAAGGCTGAGGCTGACGATAGAGTCCATTGTACGCGGAGATGAGAGTTCCCATTTCTCTTCGCAGCACGAAACGGCAGGGCGGCGGGTTGGAGGAGGCCGAGAAGGACCGACCAAAGGAATTTGTGTGAAATTGTTTACGATTACGAATATCCTTTTGATTATTGTTATGGTTGCGCGCTATTGTTGTGCCTTGTAAGCCTTTATCCTTTCGACTCTAATACAGTCTATTCTGCTGTTGTGCCAGTCCCAGTCGAGGGCTTGTGCTATGTTGAGTTGAGTTGAGTGGACCAAAACGAAAAGGATCTGTGCAAATGGAATTTTATTTGAATTCACGGTTAACTGAAGTTAATTTATGAAACGAGCACTGGATCAAGCTATCCTCCAGCACACTGTGTTCGGAATCAAAGGATGCGGACAAGAGGTACTACTGCCAATTGGGTTTGCCGTCCAAATTAGATCCTATTAAGACCGTAAATGCGTGAGTGTAGATTTACCGACTATATAAAATATTTGAGGAAAAATGTGAGTAGTGAGTCTGTGGATAACGTCTGCATGAAACAAGCTTTAACTTCTGAAATTACTAAAGGAATATATATTATAATTATATTTTCTTTATTTTCTTTTTAGAAATATGTATTACATTTCGTTGATCGTTTTCGTTTCGTTGATTCTTCCGGCAAAATTTCTGAAACCATTCTAGTTATAATAGGTGATCAAATAATGACATGACTTAGCAGATGTGAAAGTCACCAACGTCGACCGCCTGTCAAAAAATGCGGTATGGTTTGCCATTTCATAATGCATCCTTTTTCGTATGCGGAACGAGCGCATGTTATTAAAAATAGCAGCCCCTGCACATTTGGAAGAAAAAAAGGTTGCGGTAGGTTTCAGTATGTAAATTTTAAAGAGTATCGTTTGGTCTCGGTATGTAAGTTTTAAATATAATTACGGCGTTACATTTTTATAAGATTTTTAAGTGTTTCAGTTTTGAACACCTAGTTGTGTTCTAAATCAACCACTATGCGGCGTTGACGTAGTTCCTGACGCTACAAAGTACAGCTACGATATTTCATACAGGGTCGAAAATAGACTCCATGCTTTATTATGATACAACTCGGAATCAAGCGTTGCCGGTATTAAACAATACCCGAAATATGGTAATAAGAAACAAAATAAGAAATAAAGTATTGTAAGTATGTAATTATATTAAACTTACTTATTTTTCAGGCATACGACCCTTGGAGGGGCCGAGCCTTAGATATCGCTGCCTTCCATCGTTGACTGTCCTGAGCACGCTGCTTACAGTCATCACGACCAAGCTGTCTTGTGTATCGGAGTTTCGGTCTTCCTCTTCTTCTCGAACCAGGAGACCAGATCCTCTTTGCTAGAGCATTGTTGTCCATGCTCCCAACGTGGCAGTTACGAATTATCGTGGTTAAAATATAAAAAAAAATATTCTTTTAGGGAGACTGATGTCTCTTTATTCGATTCACACTTAACTCTGAATTACATTTCATAATACACAAGTACTTATAGCCTAAAAGTGCACCGATAGCAAATTCAATATCATGGGAAAATATTCCAGACGGGAATATTATACCTGATCCGGTGCAAATGCACATTCTAAGAAATACGAGCAGACGTATGAATGTTGCAATGTTGCATGTACGCGGCGCGTGTGCTGATTAAGCAGAAAGTAGTGTGTTAACTCCTCCCTGCTTAAAGATCTACGACTCGTAGGTCAAAAATTTAATTTGATAGGACGCGGATAGGGGTCATTTACCTGGGGTATTACGAATGGTAATTGAATGTGCTTTGGTTCTTTTTCCTTCTTATATTTAAATCTATATATTATAACTAGTACAATGCTAATGATTAATAAGTATGTAATTAAATCGGAAATAAATGACATGTTATTTATTATAGAAAATTTCTGTATTTTTCTTATATTTTCCAAATGTAAATCATGTAAATATTCTAAATCTAATTTCATATCTTTAATTGTTAAGTTAGTTTGGATTATAGGTGGTAAAATTTGGAAAGCTTTAACTTCTTTATTGGTAAAGGTTCTATCGTCGATTGCTATGGTGTCGTTATCGAACTGTATCAGGAAAGTTCCATCAAGTGTTTTGGTTTCATTCTCATGCTTCAGGGTTCCATTGAAATTCGTCAAGAAAACTGTGTTATCAGTAAGAAGTTCGATGATTGGTTTCCTATAAAACTGATGATCACATCCGGCATTCTTTCCCTTCAATAACTGAGTAATGCAATGGTCTGATGATAATTTCCGAAGTTGGTTTTCGTTACAGATCATTATGTCTCGCATTTTCGTGCACGTTTCTATAATGCCGTACTGTTCATCATGGGTTGTAAGCAGTTCGTTGGTTTCAAAATGGATTCGTTTGTTGTTTTTGACTATAGACCTGATTAAAAGGTGATTGTATTCCTTAGCTTCTGTTTTCGGTAGGGATATAATATAGAGTAACAGTGATCCTTTCTGAAGCATAATTGGTTCAGCATACTCGACGGCTTCCACTTCGTTGTTGTACGGAAGAGTCTCTATTTGCGACAGTACTTCCTGAATTTCTGTTTTGTCTAGAAGATTGGTGTTCACAATTCCTTTCTGAGCTAATTGAGCGGCTAATGCAATTTCATTAACTTCTTCTTTGAGTATTGTGATCTTGTTGTACATCATTTGTTCGTATTTATCGATGCTTGTGCCATCTACTCTCTGGATAATTTTATTGAAGTTTTCCATTATTCCTTTTGTCACTGCGGTTAGGCGTTCATTTATTTTGTACTGATTATTGTTGTTTTCTATGACAGTATTCTGGGTTTTCAATAAGGTGTCCCAGTCTGTTGCGTCTGGGTTTCCAGCTATCCACTTCCAAGCGGATCCGATCCAATTTATTGATCTGGCTTTTCTTGAGTTTTTTTGCTGCAGTTTCTTTAATAAGCTTTCCACTTGCTGAGTTTGGTAGAGAAGTTGTGGACGAAGGATGCTGGTTTTATCGATATGGTTTTTAACTGTAGGTATAATGTTGTTTACTATATCTTCATAGACCGTTAGGTTAATGATGTGTACCATCCTAAAATTTCCGTTAATGATTTTGCCGGTTCCTTGTTTCAATGTTACGATGGGTGTGTTGTACTCATATATATTGATCATGCCAAATGCCCAACTTAGGATTGACCTAAAATATAAAGAGAAATGTATTTTTAATTAGGGATGTTTTTTATTTGAGACTTGTGAACTCTTTTTCCGGTTTCGGTAAGGATTGTGACACGGTTGTCTTTTGCCACTTTTTCCTTCGTGTATAGGGGCTTTTGTTTTCCATCTCTGCGTTTTACTGCTGCAAACACTATTTCTCCAATTTGATATTTCTTTGGTTTAGTTCTGCTTATATTTTCCCTGCTGATCTTGTTTCTTTGGTTCTTTTTTATAAGTTCTGTTAGGTCCTCATTCACTCTAGCTTGGAAGTCGATAAGATTTTGATAGTTTATCCTCTGAATCCTTCCTAAGAAAACGTCGCTTGGCTTTTTCTTGGTTACCGAATGGATTGAATTGTTGTAACGGTCGACTGCTATGTTAACTATTTCCTTCATAGTCAGATCTGGGTATTCCTTCTTGAGACATCTAGTTAATTCTATTATTGTTGAGTGTACTCTTTCTATACTTCCATTCACTTCGCTTTTTTGTGGTGGGGTAAGATAGAGTTCAATACCTAATGTTTTTATATAATTTGAGATTATTGGGCTGATGAAGCTGCTTTCGTTGTCTGTTACCAAAACCTTTGGTACTGTAAAGAAATGTAGGGCTTTTATTATTTTACTCCTAAGATAAATGGCAGATTTCTCTTTTATGTGGAAGAATTTTGTGAACTTCGAAAATTTATCTACGCAGGTTATGAATTTTTTGTGATCTATTTCAAAAATATCCATGTGTAATATTTCTGATGGGTATGTAGGTAAAGGGGTTTCTTGCATTTCTGGTTTTGATGGGTGTCTATCATACTTGCTGGAATTACATATTTCGCAATTCCGGACGTACTTCTTTGCCATGTTGGCCATTCCTGGAAAATAGTATTTCTCCAGAATCTGGTCCTTATTCTCTTTGTAATTTCTGTGAGCTCTGCTGTGTTCCTGCTGAATGACTCGTAGTTTGTTGTCTGGATTAGTTAAGTCTTGGACTATTCTTTGGGTTATTCTGATTCTATATTTACTGAAGTTTTCTCTGTAGATTTCCTGTAAAAGTTGTATATGATGTTCCGGGATTTTTATGCCATTTAGAGTGTTTGGGTTAAGTTTTTCCTTTAATGTTTGGGTTAATTTCTCTCTTGTGATTTCCTGAAGTCCAATATAGTGTCGATGATAATTTGGATGGGGTTCTTCATATGCGCATATATCGCTGCCTTCTCTAAAGACAAGTTGGTTTCGGAATACATTCAATGGAGCTTCGCAATGTGGGATGAGATCCGAGCTATCCTCCTCTGCGCTGTGCATTGTTTGCGAACTGGATGAGTTTAGATTGTTGACTTCAAGTTTTAGTCTCGATAGTGCATCGGCTACTTTGTTTGACTTCCCTGGTTTATAAACAAGCTCGTAATTATATTCTTCTATCCTAGCCTTCCATCGCTTTAGCTTCGCGTTTGTATTCCTATTGCTTAATGCGAAGGTAAGCGGTTGGTGGTCAGTTAATATTCTTATCTTCTTTGCGCCATATAAATAGTTCCGTAGATTGTCGAGGGCCCAAACTATCGCTAACATCTCCTTCTCGTTGACAGCATAGTTCTCCTCGGTTTTGTTCAATGATCTAGAAATATATGCAATAGGTCGATCCTTTCCAATTTCTCCCTGCGAAAGTACTGCTCCAATGGCTGTGTTCGAAGCGTCTGTCGTGAGTACGAAAGGCTTCTCAAAATCTGGGAAAATGAGGATTTCTGATGATATTAGGAGTTCTTTCAGGTTTTTAAATGCTTTCAATTCTTCGGCTTTCAGTTCAATTCTGATTTTCCGTGATTGATTGGCTCTTATTTGGGCCTTTTCCCCCCTCGTTAAATTCGTTAAGGGTTTTGCAATCTTGGCAAAGTCTCTTACGAATCGTCTGTAGTAGGATGCCAATCCAAGGAAACCTTTCAGTTCCTTTAGATTTTCTGGGGGTTTTATCCTTTGTATAGCAGTGATCTTCTTCGGATCTGGTCTTACGCCTTTGCTTGTTATGAGATATCCTAGGAACTCTGTTTCTTCCTTTAAGAATTCAGTTTTATCCAGATTTACTTTTAGGTTGGCCTGGTTTAATCTTTCGAATATTGTATCTACATTCCTTAGGTGTTCCTCTTCCGTTTTTCCAAACACTATTATGTCGTCAATATATACAAAGCAAATCTTTCCTATGTACTCTTTCAAAACATCATCTATCATTCGTTGGAAGATTGCTGGGGCGTTCTTCAGCCCAAATGGTAGACGAGTGTATTCATATTTTCCGTTCATAGTGGAAAATGCTGTTTTTTGTATATCGCACTCTTTCATCCTGATCTGATGAAATCCCGATGTTAGATCGAATCGATAGTCGTGAAATACTTTGATTTCCCTAAACTTGCGATAGTGTTGGATATGTCTGGTATGGGATATGTGTCTGGTATAGTTACAGCGTTGATCTTTCTAAAATCTATTACCATCCTGTATTTGCGCGTTCCTGATGCGTCCATTTTTTTCGGTACAACCCACATTGGTGAGTTATATGGACTTTTCGAATGTCTTATGATACCGTCCTCTAAGAGTTGTTTAATTTGCTTATTCACTTCTTCCCTCATGTTAATGGGATATGGGTAGGACTTTGTATAAATGGCCTCATCTGTGAATGTTTTTATCTCTGCTTTGATTCCTGTATCGATAGTTTCTTTATCATTAACTGCTCCGAAAATTTTCCTGTGTTTATTTACTATGGCTCTAATCTGTTCTTTTACTCTATTATTTAAATGGCTGTCTCTAATTTCTAAATTGTTTACTTGTTTTGATTCTTTTTCTTGTAGTGGTATTTTAATGTTAGGTTTTATTTTCAGTATATTGTTTTTTCGGTCTATTATTGCCTCTAGTTCTTTGAGCGTATCATCTCCGATGATACCATCAAATGAAGTTAGACCAGGTAAAACAAAAAATTCTATTATAGTGTTATTTCCAATGCTTTCAAAGAATTTACCAGTTATTTTTTTGTCAATTTGGATTTCTCCTCCGGCCGATTTTATTTTGAAAGGCTTTTGGGCTGGTTTTGCATTGGTGGCTAACTCGGGTCGTACAAAGTTTTTATTTGCTCCCGTATCGATGAGGAATTTGAGTATTTTGCCATTGCTAGTCTCGTAATTTATGTATGGTATGCTAGACAGGCTCCTATCATAAAATTTACTTCCGATGGTTCTTCTTCTGCCTGCTCTGTCTCACATTCATGCATGTTCTCCTCCTCGTACTCTTGTTCATATTCATCAAGATACTGTGACTCTTCTTGGGTTTCGATATTGTACAATCGTTGTCGTTTCTGTGGCACATTAACGGAATCGTTTCTGAAATGTTGATTATAACTGGGTTGGTTATGGTTACGTTGATTATACGCTGGCCTATTCATATAGTTGATCTGTTTTGTTTGTACGGACTGGTCAAGTTCCATTGGAACTGCCGGTTTCGGCTGAGTTGGCCTTGGTGGAGGAAGAACATTCTGATTTCGCTGATATCGATTGTTTTGGCTATGTTGGATGTTGTACGCCATGTTCCTTTGTTGTAGTGTTAACGGTTTCTGTGGAGGTGGCGTAGGTACTAGCCTTGATTGACTTTGTCTTGGTGGTGTTGCGAATATCTGATTGACTGGAGCGGTTATTGTATTATACGCATTTTTCTGATGTATCGCCATGTTCCGATAATTGAGGTTTTGGATCTCCAAACAAGAGGTATATGCCTCTGGTAGCGTCTGTGGTTTTTGGATAACCAAAATCTTTGAGAGATCCCCATTTAATCCTCTAATGAAGACATCAAGTGAACGGTTTCTGTAATTCTCAATAAGCGCGTTAATGGTTTCCGTGCTGTAGTCTTCCGTTTTTATCTTATTGATTATTAAGGAAAATTGATGATTCACGTTTGCGTAGAATTCGTCTATGCTTGAATTTCCTTGAGTTAGCGTATTTAATTGGTGTTCTAAAGTTCTTATATCCCTCTTGTCGGCATAATGGAGGGATAAGCATTTTTTTATCGCCGACCAATCTTCGTCGAATATATTATATGAAATAAGTGCAGATTCTGCTCCACCTCTAATCTTTTGTCTAATGCTTTGTAGTATTGCTCGATAGATGGGCTTGTCTTTCACAATTTCATAATCCTTTAATATATTTTCCACGTTGTGGATCCAGGATATGTACTGGATGGGATTTCCATCGAATGTTTGTAATTCTTTTACGCTGTCTGGCAATTTGCTTATCTCCTTCAATTCCTGTTCGTTTCTAGGAGATTGAAGTGTTAGTTGTGTTGTGGATATCTCTTGTGTCCTTGTTTCCAAGGCTTCAAGTCTCCTTTCAATATTTTTTATAGATTCAATCTGAGCATTTACTGCTCCTGTAAGCTGTACAATGGCTTGTTGAATCGCTTCCATTTTACCTTGTTTTTATTTATTTATTTATATGTATAATGAATTATTGTTCTTATATTGATTGGATTAGCTAACCTAGTGTCTATGGTGTATTACAATGTGTGTTAATTTTACTACCTAGACTATTGGTTATTTGCTTCACTAAATGAGATTTACAAATTTTCTTCTTTAATTATTATATTTCTTTTTTCTCTTATGAATTTCTTAGAGAGGTGACTTAAATATTTGTTTTGCTTAATGTATATATAGTAATGGACAATAGATTTTTATAAAAAATTGTTGAGAGTTAAGTAGAATTTGAATTGTGACTTACAATGAAATTATTATTCTCTTCATTGCGTGTCTGGAACCTGGAACTGATGTTGTGGTGTTGCTCTTGGACGAGGTGTATTACTCCTTTTTGGCTGTCTGCGTTGAAGGTTGCAAGCGGCTTACTGCGGTACAACTGCTCGATCACTATGCTTCACTTTTTTCCTCACTGATCTGACGATAAGTGTTTTATAACTTTCACAACATTCAAGATACTTGTGGAACTTGTGTATTATCACTGTTCCAACGGGAAGTGCTGAATTTCTGAACTTTCACAATTTTCACTGTATTTCTATGGATCAAAAACTCGTGTATTATCACTGTTCTAATGGGAAGTGTTAAATATTTTCACTGTTTAGCACTTATCAGGTCCCTGCTCGGGCGCCAGTTACGAATTATCGTGGTTAAAATATAAAAAAAAATATTCTTTTAGGGAGACTGATGTCTCTTTATTCGATTCACACTTAACTCTGAATTACATTTCATAATACACAAGTACTTATAGCCTAAAAGTGCACCGATAGCAAATTCAATATCATGGGAAAATATTCCAGACGGGAATATTATACCTGATCCGGTGCAAATGCACATTCTAAGAAATACGAGCAGACGTATGAATGTTGCAATGTTGCATGTACGCGGCGCGTGTGCTGATTAAGCAGAAAGTAGTGTGTTAACTTGGCCGAGCCAATGCAGTCGTCGGATTTTTGCTATCCGGACTTCCTTCACATCCTGGTACAGCTCGTAGAGCTATGGGTTGTGACTTCTCCTGCATGCGCCTTCCGGGCAGAAAGGACTATATATCTGACATAGACGAAGAATCAGTTTTGCCCTTTTGCTTAGCAGCCAGCTTTCTGTTATATATAACAGGACTGGCAATATAAGAGTTTTGTAGAGGGTCAGTTGTTTCGACAAACGAAGTATCATCGGCTGCCAAGGGTGACTCTACGTCGGACGATTGCCCCGAGGTAGACAAACTCGTTTACTACCTCGAAATTGTAGCTGTCGTTCGTAATGTTTTGTCCAAGATGGTGTGTGGCGGACGTTTCTTGGTCGACAGCATATATTTCGTCTTATCCTCATTGAACATTACACCAGCTTGTTTCGACTGTTTTTCAATCGTCGTAAAAGCTTCTACTACGGCACGTTGGGAACGCGCTACGATTCGATGTCATCTGGGTATCCAAACATTTGGACATTTGGACTCGTAGAAGATAGGCCTTCTGTGCTATCAGCTGTCCTCCACACTATCTTCTCCAGTACCAGATTGAAGAAATCGTACGACAGCCCAATGAAATATCATACAGGCTTCGAACGGCTTGGAAGTCCTCGAGTGGAACTGCTCGGTGCATGGCGTATGTGTTAGCGTTGTGCGACACAACCGAATCAATTGTCCCAGGATCCCAACTACGGCCATCGCATGGAATAGCTCCTTGCGATGAATGCTGTCATATGCAGCTTTAAAATCGATAAAAAGGTGCTGCGTATCGATTTGAAACTCGCTGGTCTTCTCCAGGATCCGGCTTAGTGTGAAGATTTGGTCTATAGTCGATTTTTTCGATATTTTCCTTTTCATTTGTAAGGCGCGGGCTTGTTTATATAGAATCATCGTAGAAAATAGGCTTGGAGGTTGAGCATTATTTTTAATACCTTATTTTGAGCAACATGTAGTTTCTTTTGTGTGGGATTGGCACAGGTACTCCATACAGGGCAGGCGTAGAGTATGATGGATTGGAAGATAACCTTATATAAGATCAATGTATTGCTTTTAGTAAGTAACGTTTTGAGGTTTATTAGGAGATAAAACATTTGTATGATTAGATTACTTTTTTCAGAGTGTTTCTGACATGTTCCCCATAGGTAAGTCTCTGGTACACCTAGATACTTGACAGAAGAGACCCACGGGTTGTCGCATTATCCTTTGGGTAGAAAACAAGCTTTCCTTTACGTGTGAAGAAAACAACTTGACTTTTATTTCCATTTATGTTAATCATCCAATCTCATAGGTATTCTACATAGATGTCCATACCAGCTTTCAGATTATTTACAACGACACAACCTAGCTCATTTGAGCGGTAAGTGGCGGTATCATCCGCAAACATGGAAATTTCACAGTTAGGAGTATGGGGTAAGTCAGTTACAAATATGACATAAAGAACGGGGGCCAGAAGAAAAGAGAAATTTGAGGAACGTCAGAATGAATTGTCCTAGTTTTTGATAGGCTTGTCTTAAGATAAACTCTGAAGATTATTTCATCTAGAAAGCTTTTAATGTTTGAATTAGATACAAAGGAACGCCGAAACTCTGGAGCTTATATAGTAACTCCATTGTGCTACTGAAGTGGGAGATTGGTTTGGGTTTTTAATTTAATAAAATTAAACATGTAAATTTAATAATGTAATAAAATGTTTTTTTATAGATATTGTACTACAGTAAGCTATTGAAAATCCTGAGATTCACGCAACATTTATCGACAACTAGGCTGCTTGCGTTGGCTAATTATTATAATAAGTAATACAATCTGAATAAAAATTAATTGATATGAAAGTCATTTTAAAAAAGTTTGCTTTTCTTATGTAAATCAAACAGTTGTCTGCTATGTACAATTGATTTTGACATTTGAATTTCTTCGGACATTTTTTCCTGAAAATTCAAGACTCGAATCTGGTGGGCACTACATGCCTAATAACACGCGAATCGGTGGAACTATTAAGAAATGAGTTCGGTTAGCAATTTATCACTAAGCTTGCTTCGGTGAATAAGACGATTAAGACAACCCTATTTGATGCCATTAGATAATTTGTGTGTGGATTCGTCGAGGCACTGGTATGTATTTTAAGTATTTTAAGTTGTATTTGTGTTTGGAATATATACTGACAAGCCAGCCATATTTGCAGCCTTGGAATGCAACATTGAGAAGACAGCATGTGTTACTAGCAAGATAAATGTCTATATGCTCGAAAAAGTGTCCACGAAATGTGTTTAAAGAGTAAATGGAGAGCCTAATCTTATCAACTCAAATACAAATTTGAAAAATAAACAATTTTCTATGCTTCTTACCAATTAAAACCACACGCTTAGAAATGTCCCTTTACTTCTACGAGGCATTCTATTGACCTTTTGAGAGAATTTCGTGGAAAACGTGTATATATTTCGAAATTTCCATATATCGACAAACACTTTCTTTCAAGTATTATATATTAAATTATATTAAATTTCATGTACGTACAGTAAAACCTTTCTCTATTGTGGACACATGCAGGACCATCTTAATTGTCCGTTTTTAGTTCTATTTAGTTCTATGGAATAGTGTAAGTTATTTTAAGAATTTAAGCACTTCCACTTATTGTTAGGAAGCGATTTTGTACAAGCCATTATAATAAATTACTAGCTCGGCACTCTTAATTTCATGAATAAACTGAACAGCGTAACACTCAAATGTTGGCAAATGGGTTCCAAACGTAGGTCCGTATACTAACTTAAATTGTTTTTATGGTTAAAGCCTTTTGGAATGTAAACACAATACGCTCGTCGCTACAAACGTTGGGTGTTCTTAAATGTGGACGTATTAATATTATAATATGGGTGGCGCTACAGCGCGCAGGGCCTAGCTTCTCAGAAACCACTCGTGTTGTTCTCTCACTAGTAGAATGGAACTATAGTTTTATGCCGGCTAGGTGTGAGAAGCTTCTCTAGACAGTTATTACTCTTTGAGCATTGTCTGTGACTCGAAAGAGGTGGGACCGTACACATTTTTTTTGGTCGTCCCGGCCGGGAATCGATCTCAGGCAGCTAGGTTAAGTTGCGTAGGGGTCCACGCACATACCCACAACGCCACGGCTACCAACAACAATGTGTACAGCCTGGATATTATCCTACATATAGAACAAGGGTATGTACACATACAATATTTGTCGGGCTCTTTTATATTCCTTTTTGATTCCTGTGTCCGTTATTAAGGGTCCATCTGCTCGAAAGGCTTTGAAATGCATGTTCGTGTCCCGTATAGAGGGAGGTCGTTGTAAAGTGGTTGAAACTCTTGAATAGCCTCATCTTCTCTCCGGTAACTTGATGAATTATCACTAAAGCGAGTTATCCTTATCCTTACTAATATCGTGGAATAATTTTATACACTTCTGCAGTGTATGGGTCATGGGTCCATTCGAATCATGTCTTTAGATCAATCAATGAAATAAATAAAAATGTTATATATTTAATTAATTTGTACACTTAAATTTTAAACAACAACAAAGGAAAAGATTCGCCTGGGAACTTTCATTTAAATCACTTTAACTATGCAGTCGATATTTACATACAAAAATGAAGTAATGAGTGTGGGTCCATTGGACCCACGCTTTTAGTTAAGGGTTGTAAAGAGGAGTAGTTCAATTGTGCAGAGGTATTGAGTGTAGCCTATTCCCACATTTTGTTTCTTCTAAATTTAAGGCCATATTTCAAAAATGTGTCATTTCATTGAGATTTCTTGATACTTTATAAGCTGTATCTGTTATTTTGCAAAAAACTGTTTCTGGTTTGTATTTCGGACGTACCACCTTTTGGAGGAATCGGTTCTCTGACCTTAATTGCTACCAAAAAAAATTGCCATACATTTAATTTTACTTAAAAAACAAACAAAAAGATAGTTTGTTTATAAAAGCTGCAGAAATAAACATATTTTGATGTTTTTCTTAAGAAGACTGTCGCCCGGAAGAAAGTTATTTTACAAATCTGTTCGTCTCATAGAACTGTTCATGTTTCTGAGATACTACTGTATTCGCAATTCAATAAATTTCGCTTTGCTGCTGTACACGAAATTTGTGTGTACATCAGTTTTTAAGAAATACATCTATTAAGTGTCAAAAACTTTCCCTGAATGAAGCCATAGCATAAAAAGGATAAACAATCTGTCAAGTTCACCTTTTCTAAGATGAATAAGCATGTTTTTACACCTTGTCTATCTAATCCTCAAATGATTGATCTAGTGTCCTTTGTGCGTAGCGGAAACCAATTTATTCGGTGAAACATTCAAGATAACACATTTTGCATAACTCATTAGCAAAACGAAAGTTCATCCCATTTTGCGCCTTTGTCTCTAATTAAAACGACTACACAACAGGGAAGTGCCCCTTCCACATCGCAACCAAGCAACAAAACAAATCATCAACCATATTGTTTCCCGAATCAGCCTGTCATCCCTTCACATCCCAAATCCCAGATTAATTATGAATAACTGTTCAAGTGTCGGATTCCCTGGTGATTCATAAACAAAAAAAAAAACAACAGAAAAATACTTAACAAAGGACGGCAAAAAGTTTTCAACTTTCCAAAACGCAACATGTGGGCATAAGCTGGTGAGAGAAAAATTAAAAGGTCAGTCTCTGAAACGCTCACACTTCCATTAAGTTCGTATAAAGTAGTCCTTTTGGTGTCTAAAACGTGTTAAGTGATACTTGTAATTAAATGGCAAATTTCCCTAACGCACGTCTTGACTGTCAAGTTTGGATTTCACAATGATGGGTAGTGTGCCGAGAGACAAGAGGAGGGTGTTTCACATTTGTGAACACCATGTTCTGGAATCCTTTTTGTCGGGTTCTTTGACGGAGAGGTTGGTTCTGGTGGAAATTATCTCAGCCATTATGGAGGAAAACTTATCTAGAGGGTAGTTGTGGGTAATACGAATGGGGTGAAAACCAATTTGCAGGGGACGAGTGTGAAGTAGAACACACATCACAAATTGTTGCTTGAGTGTTCATATCAATGGGAAGTTCTTAAACTCTTAAACACAGGACCTAATTGGCCATTTAGTTATATGTATAAGAAATTCTCAATGAGTTGGTTTGTTGACAGTAAATGACAAACAACAGGCTTGAGCATAACTTTTCCCATTTCTGGCATTCGATGAACCGCATTGCTGTCAATGTTTGGCTTTTAAAGTGATGATCACGCTACACAATCGCAAACCGAAGATCGTGCTCATTAACGATCAACTATCAGCTTCCACGACTACACCCTGACTGCTTTGCAAATGTCATATATGTCGTCGGTGCTGCCAAGATTTTATGATGAATCATTAAGCGCCGATGATCGTTTTTTGTGCACTTCAAAATTTAGCGTATATACGCTCGCAAAAAAACGCAGCTATAAACTACATGACACTTGAACTTATTTACTTCACACCATAGTGAGCCTTTGACGTATTACTAAATGAATGAATAGAACTCAAAGCTAAGCCATGCCGTGAATCAGAAGCACTCCAGCTTAAGTAACAATCATAAATAGGCCAAGTCATCGGTAGCGCTCAGAACCTCGAGGGGCTACCGGAAGCGGTAAGGCACGGTGTCTTCTGCTTTGTGGGTTTAAGAAACAGGTTCAAATAAATGGTTGTTCGTGAATTAACTTTCTCAAATTTGACGTAGGCCTCCACAGCAGCACTAACGATGGACGTTTGGTGAATCTAACACATAGAGATAGCTGGATTGCTCTGTTGAAGGCACAAATGATTAACTTTAGTCTTTGCATAGAATCTTGCTCAGTTCTAGTGTAAGCTGGATTGGGCAGTTGTTTCAAGCTCGACCTTTTCTTCTTCTTAGAGCACTACAGTCCAAGGTGGACCTGAACCCCACTGAACATGTCTCTCCAGCCAGTCCGATCTCTCGCGCACCAAGCCGGCTGAGGTCCCCTCGACTTTTGTACACCAACTTGTACGTGGACAACCTCTGTTACGTTGTCCCACAGACTCTGAGTCTAAGATTCTTCGGGCCAGAGCTAGGTTGTAAGCACGGTCTACATGGCCTAGCCATCTTAGGCGTTGGATAGCAGACGCCTGGCCGGACTCATATCACTGTACAGCCCGTACAGTTAATGGATGAACCTTCTTCTCCAATAGCCATCCATGTAAACAGCAACAAAGACCGTACTTATTTTGTCTCGAAAATACCAAGAGACTCAAGGATACGAGATAATCAAGGTTTTGTACACAGTCAACTTAGGCTTTCCAGAGAAGACTATATTACCCAATGACCTTTTGAGCCTATGTGCTTGTGAACCAGTGTTTCCGGTTGCCAAGAGTTATTCTTCGCCTTCTCCAAATCCTTTTTGACCTTAAAACTCGACCTAGTCGCACTTTATGGAGGGAAGCGCAAATGATTAACTACCCTAGTATTTCCGCTTCATCAAATAAACACACTTACATCTCATTCCATTAAGCTTTTTTCTGAAGTCCCGCGTTCAGAGCAAGGTTAACGTAATCAAATTTAAACCACATGAGTCGTGGCAGCAACGTGTACTTATGAATGAACACTCTATTGCCATAAAACTGAAGAGGTATTGAATCACGCTACCCTTACTCCCGGCAAAGGGTTAACGTGCCATTTATGACTTCCATAATATGACTATGCGCTTAGTGTACCAAAGCTCATAAAACATCATAAGTGTCTATGAAGTCGTTAACCCACCACTTGAATTGGTAAACTGGAGTCATAAATCTAAATTGGTTGAAAAACTTGAAGCACAAAGTGAACACAATTCAAACACGGGATATTCGCACGTACGTAGGATAGCAACTGTCCCCCTTGTTGTTTACAAACTTTAGCCTTTCCCTAAATCAAATTGACAAAAATTAGGTCGAACAAATTAAATCATTTCAACAAGAAGTCGGTATCTTGGAAACATCCTTCACTTATTTTTCGCTTTCAAGTTACTTTCTTTGGAATTTTATGTTTAAACATTGGTTCACTGACAGGAACTTGCCCTTCTCACCACAAAGCAACCCCCTTAAAGTCTGCATCTGATTTATTGGCAACACCCCAAGAATTCTTGTTCCAAGTCGTTGGAACATTTCCGCTTTGGGAACAAGGTACAAAAGTGTATGTATAAACCATACCAACCAGTGCCGCGCCGATTACGACATGATTCGCCCATCAAGAGATTTTACTGTTTAAAAACACGCTCTGCGGAAGGCACCTTCAAGCAGTCTGAACTGATTTTTATCCATTCCACTACAAGAATTTGAACCCCGTCCTCTCGAAACGAAATGAATAAGCCGCGGTACGCAGAAAGCACTTCTGTGCTATAAAACCGCCGCCGACAATTTGTTTAGTTGTATTCCGTAAATATTCATTCATATACATACACTATGCACGTGTTTGTAGAAGGTGTTTGTGTATACAAGTTGTCGGCTGTGATTTGTGAAAATATTCAAATACTTATGTTCTTTAGAATCTCTTTAGAACTCAGAACTCCTTTGATATGATGCATGTCATTTTCGGTAATCCGACATGCAAGGACACCCCATGTGTGTTCTCAATACCAGAAAGCGCTAACAACTAATACCTGCCAATGGCAATGTCATTCCACCGACACTGGTAAGAACTTATTTCTATGTGTGCCTGCAATGACGCAGAGAGCGCGGGGCGTCGTTTCGTTATTTTCCGGATGTCCTATTTGGTAGCTTTGCAAGGGAAATTGAATCATTAGGGGATGGTAGCTAGGTAGGCAGGAAAATTGGGTGCCATGACGGCCTACTGGTCGCGGCTCACTTATAGCAACGTGTAAGGTCCATTGTGCCCGTGCTTAGGAGTATTAAGCTACCGTGTGACCTACAGCAATTCTGAAACCAGCCAGATTCGGGTACGAATCCTAGAAGGTTTTCGAAACCAACACCGCATAAGTCCTCAAGCTCCGAGAAGAAGTGGTTTTCTAGAAAATACATTCTTCTCAGCCGGTGTCTTCCGTATGTCATAAAAGCACTTGAACTATCCATTTCAGCAAAATCGCTATTCCTTCATTAGACCAAATCTGCCGCAACAATCGATGATATATTCAGTCGCATCACATGTGTACCTATGGCAGAGTGTCCGAAAAGGACTCCTATCAGCTTACGTACGTCCCTGCGACTAAAGCCGATCAATGATGTTGATCTCTTCTTATTCAGCTTCGGCCTTAGGGCCCTTGTGGTGGCTGCAGTATTCAGGCTGAACCAGTTAGTATTAGCTCTATCTGGGCCCTCGTCTACTAGTTTTTCTTTAAGGAATGAGTGACATTTCTCCCAGCTCCGAGCACAACTTCGCGAGACTGTCTGCACATTCGTTGCGAATTCTCCAAGGATATCTCGTAGACGCATTGTCTGTAAAGTCCAACCTGTTACTGTATGATGCTATGGTTCTTATTGCCGCTTGGCTATCAGCAAAGATGGTGACCGATAACGGCATGCGCGAGCGACGTCTCACGTGTGGCGGCCACTTCGGCTTGAAAGACGAGGTAGATTTGGAAGATTTCAGGGTTTTTCGAAGAGGTCACAGAAAATCCCTGCCCTTGTCTTTGAGCCATTGGCATATAGGGCGATCCTCTGCTGTCGCCACTCGTTCCGTTCATTGTTTCCGGTTCGAAAATCGTTGAAAGAAACTCTTTTCCGGGGCCAAGGTTGGCGGAAGGTAATCGATTTGTCCCACTTCTTGTACTCAAATTGGATGTGTTAAAAGTCGGCGGAGTGTATGATGACTGGAGGGATGTGAAAACCTACGTACATATGTACTCGTACTAAATAACATTTGAATCAGATTATCGGCTTTTAAGTACGTTTCACACTTATTTGCTATTTTAATGATCAGTGCTTTTAGTCACTTTTGTGCCATTGATTTAGCTTTGAGAATTATATACAGTGAGACTTGTCTTACGTCCTCTAAAGGGGACCTCTCTCTGCGGACAATTTGTTATGGTCCCGTCCTGGAGACATTCGTGCATTACAACCCATTATAGCGGACCCGCTATAGAGCCCGCTATACAAAAGTTTTACTGTATCTATCCTTTCCAGGTTTGCTTTAAGTACAGGACATCGTTAGTATAGAACTTCTTGTAGTTAGACTCAGATGTACGATATTAACGGAAACATGTCCGAAGGCACTGTCTCTCGAACCAACCTCAAATTGTCCATCTGGCAATTACTCACATTGACCAACAGTGGACGACCGGATGCAATAACAGGCTGGATAAAGGCCATTTATAAGTTTACCTTCACCATGATATTATAGGGAGAAAATTGTTGGCAAATAATTAAAACACTACTGTATGCAAAAGAACAATTGTGTTTATTCACATTCCGTTTACTGCCCGCACTCACTGTCACGGACAGCGTATTTATGCTATGTTCTGTGGAGACTTTGGGTCATTCACATGATCAGATGGTTGGCTCTTTCTAAAACAAATGGATAACGGACTGTACTGCAAATAAAGCCGGTCTACATTGTGTTGTACAAGAATTGTACCGCGTGATTTTTTTATTCTTTTACAATACAAAGATAACTACTGTACAACAACCCGCTTGCTGCTGAAAAGGTCTTTTTTTAGCTTTGGTTAGATCAATATATTTATGTTTATCAAAAACAGATATTTATCCAGTCATCGCTATAGATTTCTACTGCCTTCGAAATGGTCTAGTCCAGAGTCTGTTTAATAATGTCGTCCGTTTGTATGTCAACCTCTTCATTAGTAAGGTTTCTGTTGGTGGCAGAATTGATCCCATTCTGGTTCTGTGGATAAAGTCCTGGAAAAAAGCGGCCAGCTTACCTGATTACAATTATAATGGTACCCCTGAACAATTTTGTAAAGTTGTTCCACCTCGAAAGAGCGACGAAAAGTCACCAACGCTCGTACTCAACGAACGGTGTGCGCCTTTTCACGTATCGTCTGCCGCCTATCGATCAGCAAAATGATCCGCATCTGAGATACGATAGCATGTCGGTTGCAAGAAAATCTAACGTGAACACAGTATTGTCCTCTGCCAAACTTACCCAGTTATATAGTGGTGTCCCCCTGAGGTTACGCAAACCGTTGGCCAGTTCTATGTGTTTCGAGGTCTAGTCCCCGGCTTTGATGTACATAATATGTTTAACTGGTGCTCAGTCAATGGCTAGCTATACACGTTTCTGTCACCTGATATCTTCCAAATTCACTATGTACCTGACCTTATCAAAACGACCTATATTGATTAAGACAGCCACCCCGCTACTTTGCAAAGAGTGCGACCAGTCTCTTTGAAATTGTTAATAGATTTTGCAGGCCTTACTTAATTCTTATCAGGCCAGTTACCCTTGGAAGGTCAGACCTAAAGCTGCCTTCCATCGCTGACGGACCTGGGCATGTTGCTTCCAGACATGGTTTTTTAACTGGTGGTTCGGTCTTCCTCTCCTTTTCGTGCCAGGGGTCTCACATTCGAATACCCTCTTAGCTGGAGCATCGTTGTCCATGCGCTCGATTTGGCCGAGCCAGAGCAGTCGACGGTTTTTGCCTTCCGGACAATATACATTTTGTTCGTGGACCTAACGTCTGCCTGAGGGAGACAAACTGGTAATGGTTTGTCCCAGGTCATGTGTGGCGGAACGTTTCTTAGTCGACAGCATATATTTCGCTTTTTCCTCATTGACCTTGAGACCAGTTCGTTTCGCCTGTTCCTCAATCACAGTAAAAGCTTCCACTACGGCACGTTGAGAGGGCGCGACGATTTGGTCTTGTTGCAGATAGTGCATTCCGTATTTACAGCTACCCGCAACACCTGCTTCCGTACCATATTGAAAAACTTCACGCGACAGCGGATTTGCTTGCCGAAAGCCGGTGCAGTTTCAAACTTTTTGGAAGGGCTTGTGGCAAACTACAAGCTGCATCGCGTATATGTTAGCTTCGAATAGTTTCTTGCGATGAATTCTGTCGTGTGCGGCTTTAAAATCGACAGGTGGTGTGTATCGATCTGAAACTCGATAGTCTTCTCCAGGATCTGTCTTAGTGTAGAGATTTGGTCAATATAGTCGAGTAGCGAGAGGTTTTGCGCACCTAGTTCAGCTTAATTTGGCTACCCGCTAGTGCAAGGCATGATTGTGAGTTAGCAACAGATTACCGAATGTCGGTGGTTTGAATATTAGATCGTTTAGTTAGGCTCGCATAACAAATTGAGTGGATGAATTCTACTCTGTGCTGGTTTTAACATATATGATTCACATCACATCATCATCATGCGACTTCCAAGTTTATTTTTGTATTAAGGCTTTGAGAAAAGTCTTATTCAATTCCTCCCAAGAAAAACTTGGAGTGTGTTGAAACTCTCTGGAACTCTAGATTTTACGCTAAAACAATGTAAACTTGTTGCCACCATCGTTGCTTATCAATCGAAAAGTAAGCTGACACTTTGAGTGTTGATATGTAACATAATGGAAGAACAAGAGCGGTCTTAAAAATTAATGGTGCAAAAACTTTCTCTTTCATTGTTAATTATTTCCGAAATATCATTATTCACACTGTGGCTGTCAACAACACTTATTTGTGGTCATAAAATCACTTCATAGAAGTTTCATTCAATTAGTGAAATGTATCAACAAAACATTTACCCTAACGGAAACAGCGTTACACAAATCCTTCCACATCCTCGCCGCCGTCGTCCCAGTCACTACAGTGGCCGCTGTCGTCGTTGTTTCAATCAGTGATGTAATTGCGACGATTGCTGGCAAATACACTTGAAGACGGTTCGTTGGATGGCTTGTGGATGCCATTTCCGGTGATTACTAAGAAATTGGGGAAAACAATGAAATGGGAGATTACGGCTCTTTGGTGAAGACGTATTGTTAATTAAAAGTCGTACAGTCAAGTCAAAGCTCAAGGGAAAGTGCTCATCGTATGGGTATTTATTGTAACTTCCCATGGTTGTGCGTGCGTATCGAAATTTATACGGTCGCAAGTATGAAGCGGAACAAACTGTGTGGGGACATTTGGGCTTTGGACGCCTTTCAATCGATGAATGCTTCCACTAGTATCAAGGAAGTTATTAAAATTTGAAAGTGCGACAGCCAATAAACATTGGTATACACTACGCATTCCATTACATTAGTAAATTAAATCATAAATATTGAATTGACACTGTGAATAATTAACTCATTAACTTCCGCAAACGTTCAAATGTCCAATGGGTGATTTGGTTTTCCAATAATCATGCAAAATTTATAAATGCCAATTATTAATTAACTAGTCAATCATAAAATTCAGCAAAGCGGGTTTCGGGTTGCCAATTAGGATACACTGGTGTGCAAGGGGTGCTCTACAGAAAGGTAAAAACAGGACAGCAGAAATTATTTTCTTGACACTTTTTTTTATACGGACAGGAAAGTTTTGTAAAAAAAATGTATGTCCGTCTTTTGTTTGGGAAATCAAAGAAATATTGTTTGATTTTTTAATGAATGTACACATTCCTAGTACTTACTGAAATTTCTTCAAATACTTAAAAGTGGAGGTGAATTTGGCTAGAAATGTTGTCTTAATTTAGTGTTTAGTTTGTGCCATCTATCTATCGAGTTCAAGTCAGAAGTATTTTTGTAATATTGCATATAGTACATGAATAAATCCTACATAAAAATAAATTATCAATAATTAATAAATAAAAAAAAATCAATCAAAGACAATTATTATATCAATAAATAATAAATAAAGAAATCAAATCAGCAAAAAATAACGATAATAATAATAAATAATAATGCATGTAAAATAAATTAGTAATTTTTAATAAATAAATAGATAAGTTAAGTGTGGTGGCCGTGGCGTTGTGGTTATATGCGTCGACCCCTACTCAACTTAACCTCTCTGAATGGGTACGATTCACGGCCGAAAGGACCAACCTCCCACCTGTTTCGGGTCACTGTCACAATGCTCAAAGCGTAATATATGTCTAAAAAGAAGCTTCTCAAACTTGGCCGCTCGGAGTCGGCATGACTCTTGTGAGAAAACAATAAAACACCACACTGAACCAAAAATTCTTCGTAATAATAATGAACAGCGTTCGTTAAAGCCATTTTCGTTGCTTCAACGAGCACTTTCATTGGCTCAACGAACTATTCGTTAATATTACGAATAAATTTATAAATAAATGAACGTAGTCTAATGTACGATTCGTTGACTCAATGAACTAGCGTTAAAATTCTCTGTAACCATTTCCCAACGAAATCGTACGTTGTTTCTAAGAAAATGTTCGTTGTGTCAACGAAATCGTACGTTGAGACAACGAAAGTGTTCGTTGAGTCAATGAAAGGGTTGGTTGAGTCAACGACATTTTTCATTTCTTCTAAGCTCGCGATAATGTATATAAGCGTTCTTCTTCAGTTGCGATTTGTTGTGAATTGTGTTGTGACGTCGACATCACCATATTTTATTTTAAATGGAAAAGAGCAGGTTTTTACACGTTTCTTTATTTCTCAATATATTAGGAATATTAATATTTGAACCCATATCAACAGAAACTCCCTACAAATGACGACACAGGAATACCAGCAAGTATGTACTATAGTTAATTTAAATACTAGAAAACATGTATCCTTTATTTTAGTATAATATTAATTTTTTGCAGTAAGTTCCTGGAGTAAGAAGATTAATCAATTTGAACACTGCTGAAAGGAATGCAGTCAATTGCGGCTAAATCAAAGGTTGGTAAATAACGTACTGATTAATTAAATGATAATCAAAACGAAAGTACGTACTATTTTCATAATTGAATTCAAAATATACATACATCTAATAATAAGTATTATAACAGTATGATTACAACAACCGTTATTCAGAAAG
This sequence comes from Eristalis intricaria, assembly GCA_964034865.1. Classification (NCBI taxonomy): domain Eukaryota; kingdom Metazoa; phylum Arthropoda; class Insecta; order Diptera; family Syrphidae; genus Eristalis; species Eristalis intricaria. Next base: position 16,954,825 of record OZ035875.1, read on the forward strand.
ACGTGAAGGGGAAAAAACACATATTTCTTAAATAAATTGTCATCTACTTTAAAAAAAAATTCAATTCCAAATGAAAAAGGGATAAATTGGCTATTATTTATTGATTAAGTCATTCGTTGAGGGAATGTACTATGTTCGTTGACTTAACGAACACGTTCGTTGGGTTAATGTACATGTTCGAAATGTACTATGTACATTAAATTAACGAACAGACATTCGTTTTCTCAACAAACAAGTTCATCGGAACAATGTTAATGAATTTTTCGTTGGCTCAATGAAAATATCCGTTGTATTTACGTACCTCTTTGGTTCAGTGCAGTGGTTGCTGTAGAAACTAAGCCTTGTCCCTCTAAGAGCCGCATCATCCATATTTTTAATATATTATATGCATCTATATCAATCATTATTATAAACATTGTATTGTTCCCGAAATAATCTCAAAATTCACCATGTTTTCAAGCACGTACTCAAGAAGAAATCGAAGAGCTGGCGAAATCTATTGAAGCAGTTTGAAAAAAAAGCATTTTGACAATACCAGATTATTAATAAATAATCATCTACAGTTTGATAGCACGCACCACCACGCCTCGACGCGACTAGCGCAAAGAGCCCAATTTGAGGCATTCAAATGGGATAACATCAAAGAATATGTAAACCTAAACACAGGAAAATCGAAACAAGCATAGCAACCTACATACCAACATCGTTAAAAATAAAAAAACCCGGAAGAAGTACGAAATCGCCTGGAAGAAGAAAATTTCTACTCCGCTCGTGAACATAATCTTTGACGAAGAGAGGTACAAAAGAAGAATCCGAAATTACGCGGTGGTTTTGATTGTGCGGTAGCGGAGTGCAACATAGCTGTTGCTCTATAATTCAAAATGTAAGGACTATTTAGACATCACATCACTGACGTGGCCGTTGACGTAATTTCAAGCTCATTGTCATACTTAATTTGGTCACTAATTTTGTCGAGGTTGTTATGTCAAATGAGGATTTGAGTTTGATGCACACAAGTGAAACTATTAATCGCCTGTCTGATGGTAAACTGTGTAGATTGTTGAATTGGAAAAATGCAATTTAAACACCTCTCCCCTTGCAATAAATTTGAAAAATACGACCATTAAATAATTTTATTTTTTCGTTTTCTTGTCAATTGAACGCTTGAAGAAGTTGCTTGTATATCTCGTCTCCCATGTTACAAACTTGTTTTAGACTACTTTTAATATAATTTAAAACCACTAAAGATAATAAGAACTTTTCTATAAACAAATCTTACATAATTAATTATCATAATGAACTCATTATTACGTATTGTAATTTAAACAAACACTGGTTTTAGGATCTTTTCCCGCATACTTTGCTTGCCGAAGTTTCTTCAAATAATTAAAAGCGGAAGTGAATTTGGTTAAAAACGTTAATTTAGTACTTAGCTTATGCCATCTAACTATGGAGCTCAACTCATTTTCATTTCACTCATTTCAACTCAAGCATTTTTCAGAAAAATGTTTGGTTTATATAGTACATGATTAAATCCCACATAAGAATAAATGATCAATAATAAATAAATAAAAAAACTGCATCAAAGATATTTATAAAAATAATAAATAAATAAAGAAAAGAATTAGCAAAAAAAAAAATCCACACTGTTCAGAAACACTTTTCGGCATGGGCCGAAATTTATTTTTGGACACCGCACTGTCCATGAACTCTTTTCATTATTTGCCGAAATTTCTTTCCGACATGATCTAAGCAGTGCATTTTCTATTAGAAAATTGTGTTACTGTCAGTTACCTTAGTCCGAAATCCTGATATTCAGAGAAAATCTTCATCACTGCTACCCCTGCAAATCACAGCATTCATTCACATTCAATTAATTCAAATCTGTTAATTCAATATACTCTCAAAATTAAAGTGTAAATGTTATCAGCTACTAACATTTAAAAGTCCCTCGTGCCACATATTTGCGGTACATAATAAAATCACTCAATTATAAGCTGCAATTCAATTGAAATCCATTGCATTATCTACTGGGCATTTTCAAAGCGTGGAGATTTAATTTATTTTATGTACGTACCTGGAAGTACGTGAATAGATAAAATAGCTTCCGGGCAACGTTAGTTCTGCGATACCGGGAGTACATATCATTCATCAGCTATGATTAATTACGACTTTTTTGTTATTTCCTTTAAGCAATTAACATTTTGCTGACGGAGCATAGAACTGCGAAGTAGTATTCCACTTTTATTTTGAATCTCTGTAATTTACCTAAAGTAAATTCTTTGCCAGTTCAAAGGCTCTAATTTCAAACGGAATTGATGTAGTCTCAATGAAGTTAATGAATGCATTTAGAAAAACATCTTAAAGCATTTGTTTATTAACATTATTACGATAAAAGGAAAAAAATGATTGTGAATACTAAGTCTCTTTGAGTTGTAAGTTTCAACACTAAACGTCTGCCACGGAGTAGGAGGTAAAGAATGCTGGAAGCCTTTGCATTTCCTTATGAATTCATTCAACAGTCTGATATAGAGTGAATGATGAACTTTTTTATGATTGGGCTGTTAAATTAAAGCTTTACCTATGATATGGATATAAGATTAGGGTAACATCTTAGACATGGATAATTTATAATAATATAGTGGATCGGCGTGGCGTATGGGTTAGTGCGTCGACTCCTATACAGAAGGTGCCAGGTCCGAATCTACCAAATTTTCACAATTTACGGCTACATCTCTTTCCAGTCACTGAAAATGCTCAAAGAGTATGCCTGCTTAGAAAAAAGCTTCTCAACTTCAACATTTGTAGTTGGCATAAAACTGCATGGCTCTTCCACTTGTGAAAGAATGATATAGCTTTGTTGGTGACTCGAAAGAGGTGGGACCGTAATGGGAATCAAACCTAAGCACTGAAGTTTCAAGTGCGTAGGAGTCGACGCTTAGAATTACAACGCTACGGTCGCCACCTGAAACGAAACAGTCGAACCAAATAGGCTTATGACCAAAACTTAAGAAAAAGGTTTCAATATGAGTGAACAAAATTATTCGGTTGTATTTAATTTTCATTAGTACAACCAAATAACATATTTCAGAAGAATGTCGAACATAGATGTCGTCTTTGACAACAGCAAACGTCCTAATATCAAATATCAACGTTTTATAAGTACTGTTAGGGTTTTGGTAGAGTAATTGGATCTGCTTTTAAGTTGAATGTGGTCAGAAAATGCTGAGGAGACTAGATGCTTTTAATTATCTGCAACATACCTAAATAAAAAACGATATTTTCTATTCGATCGCATTATTAAATTGTCATTGAAATTATTAATAATGAACACCGGTGAAATGGTTCGATCAGCGTTTGACATGGATGCAGACATAATAAGATTCTTTAACAATATACAACTTATGGTGTATGATAAAATAAGCGAATGTTTAAGTGTACGGATGAAAGGAATAAATAATTTATATCACTTCTATTATATACATATTAGGTCCCTTAAAGAACTTTGAGTGTACATGTTAACGATGTATACTGTACCTCGCTGTAATGTAGGACTCTACATTCCACACTAAGACATCTTCCAAATGTGTTTCACATAATGTTCCACACTTCCTCTATCACATGAGCTTCTCATTTCGGCTTCTCATTTTACATCACATTTCACCCGTTTGGCCCAACATTTTGGGTCCAATGTGTCCATTGGATATTTTTCTACTGTGAGAACTTCTTTTACTCCTAAACCAATCTAGGCTCTTTTATCAACCTTCGAAGGTTTCTCATTGTAACACAACTCAAGTCATCCAGTTTTGCGGAAACGTGCTTTCTTAGGAATAACCTTCTGTTCTTTGCTAAGGCTGAGCATTCGCAATGCTGGACAAATTCTATTTCTTCCTCATCTCTGTAAAAGTTGTTATGCTGTATGTTATGTCTTCAGGACAATCTCGAAAGAATTAACAAATGCTTGCGCAAGATTGGACTAGACATTAATTCATCAAAAAAGAATATGATGGGCAGTGGATACGGCGCCACCATGAATCCCGACATTATAAAAGGTGGTCCAACTAAAACGCACGATGATAATTGGAAATAAAACAAAAAGGTTTTAGAGAATTATCTTAATATTTTTTTATTATGATAGAAGGATCCATGACAATTATGTGTGGAACAAATTATCGGTTAAATGCTTCCCTCGACACCTACGACGGTACCGATGGTCCATATTTTCAATAAATCTGTGACATAATTGAGGTTCAATGTCGTTAATCTGCTCATTTATCTCATCTTTTAGATCTTGAATTGTTTTTATACACTCTTTCTCTTAAATATCTCCAAAGAAAGAATTCCAACGATGTCAAAGCACATGATCGTTGCGGCCAATTAACATCGCCACGACGTGAGATAACACGTCCATTGAATTTCTCGCGCAAAAAGAGCCACTGTTTCGTTGACTGCGTTGCAAGTGGCCCCATTCTGTTGGAAGCACATGTCAGAACATAACAAAATGAAAGAATGGAAAGTATTCGATCCTTTGCGTATCAGTGTAATTGCAACTAGCAGAAGCGGTGAGGACGAGGACGTCAAATCACGCATTTGCACGTCAAACCACACATCTGCACAGCAAGTTCGACCAATTGGGTTCCATATGGAGTTCTGGTCAATTTACCACCAAAGCGAAACTTCGCATATTCAACTCAAGCATAATATCTTCCGTCCAGCATAAAATCTCCAATTCAGATTTTCGTGAGTCGGTGTCCGATTTCTAAAAAGAACAAGGAGGCTCGCAATTGACGAAGAAATGCGAAAAGCCAATTATAATTGGAATGACGTCAATGCTCATAACAAAGTTAGATTCAAGTTAATTATTGTTGTTGACTTTAAGTTGTAAAGTGTGGATGGTTATGGAGTTTATTTATATAAGAGAATTCAAGGATTAAGATTAAACTTGGGGAAAGAAAAATCTAAAATACATTTATTGGAACCACTCAAATCATCAACGCTATCCAGGCTGTGTGAAAAAATGTTTGCTCTGTGGTGCGGAAACCCCAGAAAGCGGTCCTGCGATCTATATTTGTACTCTCTTACACTTTTTTCACTTTTTGTGACATTCGTAACCGCCACGACGATGGTATGTCACTTGTATTTTAGTAAGTGAATGAATATGCAAGTTTTAATCCAAATGTTTTACAGACTGCAATAAAGTTTTTTAATGTGTTCGCGTTTAATGTTATATTTCAAACGAATCAATGTAATTTGAGTGCCTGGACTCTGAAATGAAGGATAATTAAGCTATTGCATTTTTTAAGAAGACGAAATGCTTGCATTGCTGCGTCGAACAAGATAACAGAGTGCCACCATCTATAATCTAAAATAGCTTTTAAGGCTGAGGTGGAATTGTCTAAAATATGTGTTTCCGATTGTGTTGAGAACATATTAATTTAAAATCATTTTCCATTGAATAATATTCGAACAATATTCCCGAGCTCTGCAACAAAGGCATCCTCAATTTACAAAAATTAGCAAATAAAAATAGATCCTACTTGATGCCACAATCTGCAGCAAGTGAATTGTCATAGGGTTGAGAATTTGATTGGTTTCTTGGCACCTTACTTGAATTCAAGAATAGAAATTTTTAAGGTGACATACAATTGTTAGTCGACAATTTGTCATTTCGTCTAAGAGAAGAAGTGTGATATCCAATACAAAAAAGTTAACACTGGAGAATAGGGTAATTTATTTAAAAAAAAACCGCTTAATGAATTTATTTATTTAAACAAATGCGTACTTAAACTTCTCCCCCGGCTTCATGAGTGATGGGAGGGGTAACGCTGAGCTTTCATGAGGGTCAAGTCTTGGGTAATGACCGAAAGAATAAGATCAATACCATATGCTGAGATGACATTTCTTCGTGTTGTTGTGTGAATTACTCGCCGGAACTCGTGGTGGCACGAATGTCCCCACCATCACGACTTCCGAAGTAGGCGTTGATTGTGATTCCATCAGGGAGGCGACCGCTTGTCAAACTCAGGGAGTTGGTTGGACCAAGTCCTAAAACTCGTCTGGTTACGTAAGCGTTATAACAGGCCTTCGGAACTCACTCAACAACTCTAGACTAAGCTAGATTTACTAAGGGGATTTCTGTTGAAGCTGCAGGACACTTGATATACAGCTGCTGTGCTCTCTCATTCCACTGATTAAGACTTCTGCAGACCTATTGCTTTGATATTTTGGCTGAACTAGTAGCACAAGTGGTCTGTGCTGGCCTAAGTGTGGCTGCTATCTTTCCGCACACTTCAACCTAACCTAACTTGTATACCATCGCTTCTTGCTACTTCAGCATTAACTGAGACAGTATTTTCGGTCCTGTATCTACATAACATACAAAAATGATTTAAAATGAATTCTTGGTCTATATGAACCTAGAGGTAGAATCTTAATATTTATACATGTATTTAAAAAACAGCAATAATTGTTATACTCTGCAAACATTTTTTAAAAAGTGAAATATTTAAATGATACTGTTTTTTAACTGTACTCTTTATTTATCCTGAAATTAAATATACTCTATTGCTTCATAGAAAAGTTGGCAGCCATAACCTTACAGTGTGTTTGAGTTGAAATGTGATCTAAGGAATCTACCGACCACGTGACAGTTAATATCTCGATTATTATTTCCGATTTATCAAAACGCCCTCTTGCGTTCCGTGATATCTTGAGCGAATTGTATTCAATTTCATTCGTTTCCCTGCTTTATTGGTATTTTGGGTTCTGAAGTATGTGAAGTTGATAATTTTCGTATGTTCGTCTATCTGTTGTGAAAAGCCACTATATACTCTAACTCGTACTGTGCGAGCAACGCCATAAGACCCCTTGTTCAAATTTCCAAACTCTAAGTTAATTATAACTAGTCTAGATGCAGATTGAAATTTCTGCCAGACAGAAATATAAGAGCGTGGCGTAAATACTTTGTGTCACGGCAATCGAATTTCGTTTCAAATACGTACGTAACAACAAACTATGAGTGAAAAAGGCGTAAAACCAAACACTTAGGATGCGTGTATAAACATACATTCTCAGTCAACCGTGCACCACCCTGTAATCAAAAAGAAATTAGCCGAACTAAATACCACAAAAGGGCCATTTATTTGCACTGTCAACTCCGAAACAAATAGTTTTTCTTCGCTAGTCTGTGTGTGTGGGGGTGAAATGAAATTTTTGCAATATTGAATTAAATTGCATCCGTTTGCAACATAATGATTTTTGTTATTGCTTCCCGTCTTTTTAGGTTGCTACCGCAATTTGCAGTAGTTATCCTAATGAAGGCAATAAGCATAAAAGTGCCATTAGCCGTTGGTGTCAACGGTGATAAGGTGCAATAATAGTTAGTGTTGGTTGCAGTTCAATGGCCTGAGACTGTATGCATCTAGCACCTTAGAGGTACTTAAACCAAGTCAAATGTATTCAGCTTAGATAGTTGACATGAATGGTTGGCAAACGAAGGGGTGATTTTGTGTGTGGTATCACCTCAATTACATTCAGCCAAGTTCTGTGGCGAACAAATAGTTAAAACTTCTCGAATCTCTTAACGAGATCTCTAAAAATAGCATTAGGGACTGTCCTAAGCACATTTTTTTAACTTCACTCTATGGCCTTAATAGTCTTGGCAATAATCAATTATGCCTGTTGTATGAAATCGAAAATTCACGAAAGTTTGTGCTCTTAGAACCGCCACCTTAGGCATCATCATTATGAAACAAGAACAAAATAGAAGGCCTCTCCTTGAATCATCGATACCAATTATGTCAGTACTTGAACCGCAATCAGATGAACTTTTTTCGTAGCATCCTTTTTAAGATTGTGATATTTGATGCTCATCTCCTTAATTCCTTGTTTACTGAAATATCTATAGGAAATTGACCGTCGTGTTCTCGCAGCATCCTTTGGATATAGTAAGGTGTTCTTTCGAGCATTCTCGAGAGAAGTACAATGTCGAAGATGAACTCTTCTTCTTTTCTTTATTTGGCGATACAGTCCGGGGTGGACCTGGGCCTCAACCAACAAGCCTTTTCATGCCTCCAGTGTCGCACCGGGGTATGCCACCTTAAACGTGGGCGTCCTCTGTTGCGTTCTCCCACGGGTTCGGGGTTGAACAGTCTTCAGACCGTAGCTGAGTTGTCCATACGCTCTACGAGTCCTAGCCATTTTAGTCAATTGATCTGTAGACGCCTGACTAGGCTCATGTCGCTGTACAGCCCCTACAGTTCGTGGTTGTATCTTCTCCTCGAAAAACCGTCAACGCAAACATGACCAAAGATCGCACGCAGAACTTTTTTCTCGAAGAGGCTAACGATTTCGTCATAAACTTTAGAAATTGTCCATGTGTTCTCGGCGTACAGCAGGACTGGGATGATCAAAGTCTTATAAAAAGTCAACTTAGTCCTTCGAGAGATGGCTCTATTATTAAATTTCCTCATGAACCTATAAAAACAGCAGTTGGGAAGAGTTACCATGCGTTTCATCTTGGTACTGTTCGTACTATTTACTGCGGAGCCGAGGCATGCGAAGTCCTTCATTACCTCCAAGTTATAGCTGCCCATTGTGGCCCTATGTCCAAGATGCCGCTGTTGTATACTTTGGTTTGCCCTCATTCACCGCTGGACCCATTTAGCCGCTTTCGTCTCAATGCCAGCAGACGACTCATTGATGGCTCGCTGTGTTCACATCAATGTCATCCACGGATGGTAACAGTGTGTACGGACTTCTAGAAAATCGTGCCTCTAGTGTTGGTGTGTCGGACACTGAAATCTACTCAAATGATATTCAAGCACATAGACATTATCACTTGAGGTGATTTGATGGAATGAGGAGGTCACATAAGGACACATATGGATTATATCTCCGTAAAGAAGAAACAGAAACACTGTCAATACATAACGCTATGTTTAAATTTATAATAAAAAAAAATCATAAAGTATAGGGCTGGAAAAAGAGCACAGGAAATTGGCGACTCAGAGTCGAAGCGGGGATAATATCAGGAAGACTCTTTCCCTCTCTTTCTCTCCCAACCCGCCCGATTGCTGTCGCACGGCAATGCTGTGCTCTACACGGCGATCGCTGGCCAACAGAATCTGATCGCTGGTGTTTGTTAAGCCATTGACATATTATTTATTTAGTTATTAATTCATTGAGCTTAACGTATACGTTTAGTTCCCTGAAAAGATCGAGAGATGTGCATGGTAATTATCCTAGTGAATCGAAAGCTTGACTTACATAGCACTGCCACGAATTATTGGTTTTATAGAAGTATCAAAACACAAGATTTTGACTGATAGTAAAAACATAGCCAGTTTCCATTTATGTCAGGTTAGGTTAGGTTGAGGTGGCTGACTGCCGCGCATACGAGCAGCAGACACACTTAGGCCAAACATAGGCCCATTGTGTTACCACGCGGATCTTAGGCTACCTATTCCGCAAACCAATTTGTGCTTTTGATACAGCGAAGAAGAGGGCTGATTTTGATGCTGCTCAGTTCAGACAGATTAACAAAGAAAAGGGCCCCAGAAGTGCGAATCTACGTGATGAGAGAGCACTGCAATTACATAGCAAGTGTTCGATGGTTTCTTCCTCATCCTAGTCCAACCAGCTTCTACAGAAATCATTATAGGGAAGGCGTAGTCTAGAGGCGTGAGTTCCGATGGCACAATGCCCTGTTAGAACGCCAATGATCTGAGAGATTTGGCTCGTTTAATCTGATCAAGCTAAGCGATCGTTTGGGATCGATAATAGGCCAGATTTGTTTGGTAATGAGGCATCCTGTGCCAGATATTAATCTGCGGTTTTTTGGGCAAGCGTTTCAAGCTTTAGCAGATGTTTAATAGTAGCGATATGCATGGAGGGTAGGTCTCCACCCAGAAATAGTACGGACTTTGTGCCCTTTCTAGCGAGCTCGTCCGCCTTGCAATTTTCTAGAATGTCACAGTGTCCCGGCACCCACATAGGTTGGATGTTAAAGTACTTGGCCATCTCGTTAAGAGATAGGCGGCAATTAAAGGAAGTCTTGGAAATAAAGGTGACTGAATCCAGATATTTGATCGCTGCCTGGCTATCGGAACTGTTGACTATATCTCTGCGCGATATTACATTGCTTTTCAGCCAGGACAGGGCTTGCTTAGTCGGTATAGTTTAGGCCTGAAACACGCTATAGTGATTAGGTAGTCGAAAAGATAACTGGAAATTTAGATCCTTGGAATAGACACCAGCACCCACACCTGTATCCATCTTCGATCCATCTGTGAAGATTCGCAGTGGACCTTCATTGTGTGGTGTTCAGACTTCCAGTAAGATCTGGTCAGTATGCTGGTTGAGAAATTCTTCTCGAAGAGGAGTTTAGGTACAGTGAGGTCTGTATCCATTTGTATAGAGCCATACCTGCGTAGGATCGTTGAATGTCCAGACTGCAGTTCTTTCCAGCTGCTCAGCGATCTTAATCTAATCGCCGTGCTAGCTGCTTTCAGTTTATTTAGTTGTTGTTGTTCATTTAAGTAGTTGTTAATTTGATTTTCTATAAATTCTATCAAGTCGAAATTACGAATATGAACCTATGGCTTAGGTGAGACTTTATATTAGACGTATAGATGACTTCCCAAATTGTGTCTCTTACTCAAAACGAAGACGACGACAAACACGACTGAAAACTACAAAACTCGAAATATATTCCCATTTATATGTACATGCGATACCAAAAGCATGCAATCCCTTTGGCTTTTCTTGTAAATATCCAACTAGATAAGTTCTGCCGACGATAGGGTTATAAACACCTTCTCAAAATACGGTCTGTCAAAACCACTATTTTTTGGTTTGTGATGTCACTCAGGGTCCGTTTTTGACAGTGGATCGATGTATTGCTTAAGCTTACATGACATTGATCGGTTATATTAAATGCTCGCACCAGGAATTTCTTGGAAGTTCCTTCCACTCGAACTCGTGATGATAGCATTACTTAAACGAAAACCAAGAAGAGAATAGTTAAAGACAAAAATACCAACGGCTAAATGATTTACTGACGAAAGAGGCAGAGGAGAAGGATGAAAGGCACCATTAAGAGTTGCTAAATGTCGAAACACAAAATGTGCAAGAACATGAATGATGTTTTCTTCTACGATATTCCTTAAATGGTTTTTAAAAAAATTCGTTTTGTTATGGAATGTGATTCTTAATAGCGAATACAATAGCCGTGTTTTTTTTTCAAAAATCTATGAATAGTGGAGTAGGACAGCGCATACAACAACCTACTGTCTATAAAAATTCGAGTTCGATTTTTTTCATATATTTTGACAGCGACTGGAACATATAAATTGTTTTCTTCATATATTCTGACGGATAAAAATCGAAGCCACTGCGAATCGTTTTTTTGCATCTTACTTCACTTCACTGTCGATAGCGATGAAAAAAACAAGGGTAATGTTATTAAACTTACTGCCATCTGCCTGTCAACTGCGAGAAGATTGTTCGAATTGCAGCCTATAATAGCCATGCTCTCTTTTAACAGTTGAAAACAAAAATAGTGTAAAAATCTATAACTCGTTCCTACAATATAAAATATGAATATTATAGCAAAAAACCATGTTCAATAAGAAAATTGACTTTCCTGAAAGCAAAACAGTATTTCATATGAAAAAAAATCCAACACTCGTTTCATTGTTGTGCTACCATGTTTTTCGAACGACTTACAGACTTGTGAGTGGAAAATATATGACCATGAAAGTCGTTCACATGTTGTATAGCTAAATGAATTTCGGTGCGTCGTATGTGCATTGTGAAACGATAATTATTGACCACAATCTCACACAGTGAACGAGTTTTCATTGCACCCTCAAGCCTGTACTGTGCGCAAATATGTGCGAAACAAAAGCTTTACGAACCGTGCAAAAATACGAATAATGGCGCAATAATGGTCATTGAACCGAACTTTTGGTTATTTTCCTTTTGCTAGAGGGCAGAGCCATCGTAGAAAAACAGCCGCAAATTAAATTCTACTGTAGAATTTTTGGACTATTTGCTTATATTTATTCTACGTATTTATGGCTATTACATAATTAAAGAGTTCTGGAAAATGCCACATGACTCAATGGCCGGAGGTTTTTATTTCAGAATTTCAGTTTGAACATCAAAATGAAGGTAAACATTCGAAATACATTATATACATTTGCATAAATATTGTAATAATACATTAATTCATAGTGGTATAGTGGTAATAGTAGTTACTTATATGCGCTGGCCGAGAGGGACATATACTAACCAACATTCGCCAGATACCGAATATGAATATGTAGTAAAACTGTTATGAAATCAATCTTCTGTAACTTGGCAAATTTCACTGTTAGAATAGACCTTGTCTGGAAACTCAACAAAAAGAATATGTCTAAGCTACAGAATGAATATGAAAACCGATGTATAGCGATATGTAATATGTGAAAATTGGACCTACAGATTGCGCTATGTATGGTGAATTAGAAAATAGAATTATCTGCCACAACAAATTCCATTTTTCATGTTTTGTTTTTTTTTTCATTTCTCCCCCTCTTGTGCGTAAGTTATGTACAAAGCATTACGGTGTAAAGAGAATGGCAATATTGCCTTCCTTCAATCATCAACAAAACATTGGACTACTTGTTGACAGTCAAGTTCACGTAAATGAATCAGATCTCGTAAAACCAATTCCTTCGATGATCAAAACAAGGCCAACGAGCCACTTGTTGACAACAAGCTTGTTTAAGGAGACCTGCCTGTCATGAATTCAGTAGTAGAAGAGTAGTATGAAACACAGGACTTTAGGTATAAGTCCACAATAATCAATACAATTTAACAAATAAAGCATAAAATATAAAACATGTATTAATATTTGTCTCAGACTCGACCTCAACAGCTTAAGATAAACATTTACTTGTCATTAAATTTGAAAATACCGGACGGTCAATAGTTTCTGATAAATGATACTCAGACTTCTTCTTCTTCATTTGGCGCTACAGTCCGGGGTGGACCTGGGCCTCAACCAACAAGCCTCTCCAGCTAGCACGGTTTCTGGCTAGCTGTCTCCAGTGTCGCACGCCAAGTTGGTTGAGGTCCTTCTCCACCTGGGTGCGCCACCTTAAACGCGGGCGTCCTCTGTTGCGTTGTCCCACGGGTTCGGAGTCGAAGACTCTCCGGGCCAGAGCTGAGTTGTCCATAGGCTCTACATGGGCTAGCCATCTTAGGCGTTGGATCCGAAGACGCCTGACTAGACTCATGTCGCTCTACAGCCCGTACAGTTCGTGGTTGAATCTTTTCCTCCAGAAACCGTCAACGCAAACAGGACCAAAGATTGCACGCAGAACTTTTCTCTCGAAAATACCAAGGACTTCCTCATCCGCTTTTGAGATTGTCCATGCCTCCGCGCCGTACAGCAGGACTGGGATTATCAAAGTCTTGTATAAAGTCAGCTTGGTCCTTCGAGAGATGGCTCTACTACTCAATTGCCTCTTGAGCCCATAGAAACAGCGGTTGGCAAGAGTTACTCTGCGTTTGATCTCGGTACTGATGTTGTTTGTGCTGTTTACTGCGGAGCCGAGGTAGACGAAGTCCTTGACTACCTCGAAGTTATAGTTGCCCATTGTGACGCTCTGTCCAAGACGTCGATGTTGTGTGTCCTTTCTTGATGACAGCATATACTTCGTTTTGCCCTCATTCACCGCTAGACCCATTTTAGCCGCCTCCGCCTCAATGCCAGCAAACGCCTCATTGACGGCTCGCTGTGTTCTGCCAATGTCATCCGCGTATGCTAGCAGTTGTACGGACTTCTGGAAGATCGTTCCTCTAGTGTTGGCCTGTGAGTCTTGCACGATCTTCTCCAGGATCATGTTAAAGAAATCACATGACAGCGCGTCGCCTTGTCTAAATCCTTTTTTTGACATTGAAGGTCTCGGTGAGTTCGTTACCGACCTTGATGGAGCAGCGAGAATTCTACATCGTCATCCTGCACAACCTGACGAGTTTGGCAGGAATGTCAAAACAAGACATGGCGTTGTATAGCTCGTCCCTATGCACGCTGTCATATGCGGCCTTGAAATCGACAAAAAGGTGGTGGGTGTCGATTTGCATTTCTTGGGTCTTTTTCAGCATCTGCCGTAGTGTGAAAATCTGGTCGATGGTGGACTTCCCTGGCCTGAAGCCACACTTATAAGGACCTATCAGGTTATTTATAAACGGCTTCAGGCGAGTACACAAAACGGCAGAGAAGATCTTGTAGGCGATGTTCAGGAGACTTATCCCTCTATAGTTGGTGCAGTCAAAGGGGTCTCCTTTCTTATGGATCGGGCAAACGATACTGAGATTCCACTCATCGGACATGCTCTCCTCCGACCATATCTTACAGATGAGCTGGTGCATGTGCCCAACCAGATCATCTCCAGCTGCCTTAAAATTTTCAGCGCACAGTCCGTCCGCACCGGCAGCTTTGTTAGACTTCAGTCTTGATATTGCTATCTTGACCTCGTCTAAGTCGGGGGGACGGAATTCTCGTCGATCATCGTCCATATTGAGTGGAACGTTCTGCCTGACAGCGATATTGGTGTCATCATCGCCGTTTAGCAGTCTACAGAAGTGGTTCTTCCAAATTCTCAGTATCGACTGCGACTCTACTACTAGTTGTCCATTCACGTCCCGGCAGGCTTCTGTCCGAACCTTATATCCACTGGATAACTGTTTCACCCTCTGGTAAAACTTTCGGACATCGTTCCTGCCATAGCACCTCTCCTTCTTCTCGATCGCGCGCTTCTCGTGCTCTTTCTTCTTTCTTCTGAGAAGCCGGGTCTCATCCCTTCGTCTCTGTTCGTAGAGCTCACGAACAGCTCTCGTCGTTCGTTGCAGCGTTGCTTTGTAGGCTTCCAGCTTCGCTGCATGTGCCAGCCTACACTCGTTGTCAAACCATGGATTTTTTCTAGGTGGTGCCGTAAAACCCGGCACATCAGTGGCAGCATCTTTGATGGCTTCTTGACAACGCCTCCAATCTTCTTCGATTGTTTGCGCAGGTGGCGACGAACTTAGAGAGAGATTCCGGGAGACTCGATCGGCAAAGATCCTAGCAGTCCGTTGCGATTTTAGCTTTCCGACATCAAACCGTGGTGTCCTTTCTCGACTCCGTTGATCTCTTGATATCCGAGTTCTTACCTTGGTTACAACAAGGAAATGGTCCGAGTCGATGTTGGCTCCTCGGAACGTTCGGACATCAAGAATGCTGGAGGAGTGTCTGACGTCGATCGGAACATGATCAATCTGTTTGACGGTTGATTGATCGGGGGACCGCCAGGTCCCTTTATGGATGTTGAGGTGTGGGAACCGCGTGCTAGCTACAGAGAGATTACGTCCCGTGACTAAGTCCACCAGCCTGAGTCCGTTATCGGATGTAGTGTCGTGCAGGCTGTGTTTCCCGATGACTTTGGCAAAGATGTCTTCCTTACCCAACTTTGCATTGAAATCTCCTAGAACGATCTTGGTGTCGAAGCTGGGGCACTGATCGTAGGTCCTTCCTAGGATATCATAGAAGTCGTGAAATGATACTCACACGTCACAGGAAAATCACATAATCGAAGTAATAAGATCATTTACGATGTTGGATCGTCGTTTGAACACAAAAATTATCTTATTAATCTTTCCAAACTACTCCACTCGGCCTCTTAAGATAAACTGAGTTTACACAAGTGCACAAGTGTATGGTTCTTAGAATGGAGTGCACTTGCTTACAAAATATTCATATTTAATGTGGAGTAAAGAAAAAAATAACTCCCATTATGATGGGGAAATTGGATACACCTGTGGCAACGATTGCAAAGACGGGATGCGCGTGTGGCCAAAAAATGCAATGGAGTGCAGAAATTGGATGCGTACCTAGCTAACCCTAGCTTGATAAGGGGTTGAGGGGGTTGAAAGAAGTGCAGTATTCGACACAGCTGTACGCATACGTAAATGCGAAGATGGTTTTAAACATCTAAGTCACACAAAGTCCATTCATGATGTCGATCTTAGACTCATGAGCTAAGTGTTACTGGTTTGAACTTAGAAAATTCCTATTTCTTTTCTATTCCTATTCAAATGGCATATGATGCTTGTTCCACAGTTGGAACCCCGAAAAATCCTTGTGTTACCCAAAAAGCTTAAAATATTTTTTAACCGCTAGCATTAAGATCAAAAAATGAATAAATTAACATTTTTTTTTCCATTAAATCAATTTATAAGAAATAACCAAAATACAATTCATATGTATTTTATTAGCGTAGTATCACACGCCGGGTTGGCTAGTTATCTTTATATATCAACGGCAGCCCTATACACCGTATACTCAAATTGTATACACATGTGCACCATTTCATCCTTCGTATGAATCCAAATGCGAATAGGGTTGTGATACCAAATTGCGATTGTGAAATTTCACAGTCGATCACAGAGATTTCCGTAGTTCATTTTTTCCCAACTCTAGATATGACAACTTATCAATTGATTGTGTAAGCAAATATAAATATTATTTCAATACTGGAATGTCGCTTGGAATAAGCCTTTACCCTTAAACTGACCATAATTCGTAATACAAGTGTTTGAGTTCTGAGCTTCCACATGACAGTTCATCCATGGAAATGAAGCTTGGAGAGTTATTTTTTTACAGTGCTTGCGTCGGTCTTTATTAATTTCCGAATAGTATCGATAATTGTCTGAGTATTTTACCAGTGCACCAACTCCATCATTATTGACTCCGCATCATCATTTTGCAATTGCCTTATACTATTTAGACTAAAATAAAGAAGAAACTAGACTTAATTGAACTAAATGAAGCTGG
Source organism: Eristalis intricaria (assembly GCA_964034865.1). Taxonomy (NCBI): domain Eukaryota; kingdom Metazoa; phylum Arthropoda; class Insecta; order Diptera; family Syrphidae; genus Eristalis; species Eristalis intricaria. The sequence goes on from OZ035875.1 coordinate 16,971,686, forward strand.
AGACGATGTTGTCATTACCGACCATAAATCTTGTAATTTTATTTGTTGTACAATGGTGAATATTTTCTCAACAGTAGGAACGATCTCGTATCGCGATCGTGTACTTGGCGAAGGTGGCCCTTTTTAATTGTTGAACTTACTCGGGTTCGGTTTTCAACACAACGTGTCATCTTTCACAATTTGCGTGTGTAAAATAGTGAAAACATTGATTGATTTAATAATGTTAGTATATGTAGATGTAAACGTCTAAAGTCTTTTTACACCGTACTAATCGGCACGTACCAGTGCGGCTTCCCATCCGGAAAATCGACTATCGACCAAATCTTCAAACTATGGCAAATCTTGGAGAAGACCAGCGAGTTTCAATTCGATACGCAGCATCTCTTTATCGATTTTAAAGCCACATATGGCAGCAGCTGTAAATAAGGAAGGCACTATCTTCCACATATCAGTCCAACTGTTGGTATACGCAGATGGCAACATCGTCGACATCGTCGCTTGCTCTTAACCTGCCCAAGTAGAAGCTTTTACGGCGATTGAGGAACTTTGAAACGAACTGGTCTCAAGGTCAATGAGGACAAAACAGAATATATGCTGTCGACCAAGAAACGATTCGTCACACACCACCTTAGCCAAAACAACACGATCAACAGATACAATTTCTAGGTGGTAAATGAGTTTGTTTACCTCAGGGCAAATGTTAACTCCACGAACGACATCACAGTAGAGATCCGACGTAGGATCGCCCTTGACAACCGCTGTTACTTTGGTTTATCAAAATCGACCAAGATAATGCTGTACGAAAATCTTATTTTTCCAATCCTGCTTAGAACCGAAAGCTGGACGCTAAGTAAAACTCAAGAATCAGGACGCATCTCCGGTATAAAGACAAAGTAATCGCGGATACAAGGCAGCTTGGTCTTGATGACTGGAATCAGCGAGGCTAGGAACGTTAGTTATGGAAAACAGCTATTGCTCAGGCTCAGATCCTCCGTGTGTCGATAGCGTGATAAGTAAGTAAGTAATATATGTAGGTAGGAAATGGCTACAATTGTACAATAATTCGCTTTTTAATTTATGTCGACATACCAAGTTTCCGAGAGGACGCATCTCCTCAGTAAACCTGTCCAGCACAACTGGGTTTCCTCACTCCATGATCACAGAATAAATATATGCAGAATGCAAATGCAAAATAAGGCTAACGAAAATAAACATATACACACTATTTAACTGCCACAACAACTGAAGAGTGAAACATAAAGTATATATACATACAAATATATATTTGTCCGAATTCCTATTAGCATAGAATATTCGTTATTTAATTTGATCCCAAGCAGAATGTGTTTTTCTGATATTATTTCTCTCGACTTGGATAAACAAATAGTAATTGACATGGAATAGATTTTATTGGTTCTCGAATTTCCATTTAACATACAGCGTAGTAGTTAAAAAGCCTTCCTTTGAATACACATCATCCATCGACAGTCCTTTATATGGAACAGTGTGAAACGAATGCCTGCTGAATAGCATTATCAATCTTGAATAATTCATGTGCCAAATGGATATAGAAAGAAAGAACAATGTTCTCGTTAGATCACACAAGTAGAATTGAATTATTCATTAGGATATTACTGCATAAAGAATTAATTATTCTGCCATTAACCACTTGAAGGTGTCAAGTGCATGCGGAAAGAGGAATTAAGAAATGGGTCTAGTTGAGTTGGCGGTGATATTGTAATAAAACCTTGAAATGCCTTTTATGGGACTATATCTGAAGTGCGCTGAAATGTGGTAGTGTACATCTGTGTTGGTCCATATCAGATTTGCGTATTTTGTATAGGATGGATGCACACATGCGTTATTACAACGCGCGAGGCCACAGCGTCATCGCATTTGCGTCTCACAGTACTTATAAGTAAATTTAGTGGTGCACGTGCGTAGTCGCACGACAATTTTGTGGCTAAAAAGACACGCAGGTTTCGGCGAGACCGCTGCACTACCACGGAAACGCCATGCGTCATTTTGCCGCTAGTAAAAATTCGAAAAAAACATTTCAAATATGGAAGAATTTGATATAGAATTATTTATAAATGAGATAAAAAGGTTTCCAGAAATATGGAGCATTACTTCCGAGAAATACCATGACCGGCAAAATGATTTTGTTAACCGATGATCAACAAAAGGATATACCCAATAACGTGTCTTGTCTTTAGGAACATTGTCTGCATTGTTGCATGCACTAGGTACGCGAAAATACCTCGTTTCTTTCCAAAAACTTCTATTGGTGCAAGCCAATACGAACTGCGGATTGAGTGCAGGCAGAAAAACCCGCATGTATGCATTGAATAATTGCGGGACCGCAAAGTCATCGCTGTTAAAATGACGCATGTTTAAACCGGGCCTTGATATAACAATGGTAGTGATAAAATATAGTTATGTAAGTAGTTATTGTGGTTCACTAGTACAGAGTAGTATTCAGCCATAAGGACCATTTTTAAGGTACGCTTACTAGACTATTCATGATTGACATGAAAAAGAGATCAAAGTCATATTTCAAGCAATAATTTTATATGGCTGTTCGGTCTGGGGTTGTGCGAAATGTCACATAGCAAAGTTACAAATTGCACAAAATGAACTCTTAAAAATGATGCTAAGTCTCCCGTGGCACTACTCTACAAAATCCTTGCATAGAAGAGCGAATGTTGAATTGATTGGTCGCTGGTACTGCTCCGAAAACCCTTTAATAAGAAATTTATTTTCTTAGACATAGTTCTGCAGTATTACTACTGTAGTACTTCCAAGCAATTTCAAGAAACGTTGGTAATAAACATTCGTTTGTACTTATTTATTTGTTCGCATAGGTACATATATGTACATTTTTGTTTATTTATTTATTATTTATTTATTTATTAATTTATTAATTTATTAATTTATATATTTATTTATTTATTTATTTATTTATTTATTTATTTATTTATTTATTTATTTATTTTTTTATTTATATATTTATTTATTTATTTATTTATTTATTTAATTATTTATTTATTTTTTTATTTATTTATTTATTTATTTATTTATTTATATATTTATGTATATATTTCCTTTTTTTACTCATTTATACATTTATCTATGTACTTATCTTTTAAATTCTTATACTTACTGTAAGGCATTAAACGAAGTTATTTCCTGTCATATTTAAATTTATATATATATTTTATAAATCTATTTTTTCCTCAAATGTTAATTTGTACATTCATTATATTTTTTGAAACAAATATAATCACAAATTCAGTAAACTGATGCAATTAGTTATCAAATCTCTGTGTAAGATAATGTGCGGTAACTCAGACCATGTACATTTTAAAAGAATTTGAATAAATATCTATCTATGTAAGCAACCGACAACTGCCAAAACTACTTTTACAGGAAACTAATTTAATGCACTCCACTTCTCCATTCTATGCCCAAGCTAAAAAAGCGCTAACCACCAGTGGACCCAAAATCAAAATAACCGGTAGATAACATATTACACCGGAGTCATCGTAATGGGCACAACCCAGCGTACACGTGACGGTATTTCAAATAAAACTAAGTCATTTAATGCAGGAAACGTTTTCATTTCTGAATCTGCGTCCTGATGTCTTATTTTTGTCAAAAGAAATTGCTGTCGGACACGGTAAATATTCTTATAATCATAAAAGGAATACATGCTCCGAAATCAATTAAATCTAACCACGTTGTTTAAGAGATGTACAATCGCCAACAACCGCCACAGCATAGTGCTTGGAATCCTTATAAATTACACATGTATATATTAGCTTGGTCCTACTAATTCTGAGTAAAATTTAATTTTTGACTTTAATCTAATGCAGCCGTTGAAACCAGTGAAATTGCGAAGTTGCCTACCTAAATTAATTAAATTTGCTTGCGCTAGACATCGTATTTGCATAATTCATTCCAGTTTCACTCGACAGTACTAATGAATTATTTGCATGCAGGAACACACGCACCCCTCCAAAATTTGTTGATAGTAAGTTCAATTGGATTAGTGATTAGTCGCAACGATGACATGCAGTTTTTGTGAACTTTTCAGGAGTTGTTGCACTAAATGAATTCAATTAAAGCAAGCTAATCCTTCAAAGGGCATGACTATCTCTCTACACATCACCCCCACAACGCTATATGTACATTTTCAAATGAAATACACTTGATTGTGTACTTGTAGATTTTCGCATGTAAAAACGGATGGGATATTTGTTTTCATTTATTCGAGAACAAATCATTTGAGTTTGTAATCCCACGCAACGCGAATTAAATGGAAATCCAACCAGCGGAATGTAAGCACCGTTTCGATGTTGAAAATCCAAGTTAGATAATCAAAGTTTAAGTTTTCTGTGAGTTCCCTTTCCCGGAAAAAGTCCCGATCCCAAGGGTGTAATCTAATTTGTTATTCAGAGAGGGTTTTCTTTTCACTCTCACGTAATTCGTTCGGAAGATTAATCAGTTTGATTTGTTATCTAGACGTCTGTGGCTTTCAGCTGAAGATGGATGGGTCTCGGATAATACAGGGACATTGTGAGGTGTTTTTCTTTACAGCTTTTTCGAAATAGTAGCGAATTTCATTGCTCCATTGGCTACTAGTTGTCCTCCAATGGGGGTAAATTGGGGTACTCGTTATCACTGATCAAAACATTAACATACATACATAAATATGAGTTGGTTTTTGATGAACATATCGCACCCCTAGTACAATAGAACGAAAAATAGAAAAATGGCATTTCAAGAAAAACGCAGTGGAAAGAAGTTACGTTGAAAAAGTGGTAAAATTCGAACATTTTTTTAACTGTAGCAATGAAAACGAAAAAAAAAGAAAACGTTTTATTGCCAACAATTCCTTACCCTTAAGTCAAAAGTGTAATTTATTAAATGATCGCTCTATTATACTGAGCTTGCTATAGTATTCCTTGAAGAAATGAAGAATTGCTATAGAGGTATTTGAGCTCCATCTTATATTAAATGGCCAATGGTAAAATATGACTTATAGTATAAGGTATGTCCAAATTACAAGGCGCCCTTTAAGTATACAAATTATGTGTCATTCTGATTACATGATACATTATTCAAATATTTGAAACCGAAACTGAAATCGGTCAGTTGCAGTTTGTGAATGTTTAGGTGCTGTCGATATAATTCAACAAACTGTTGCTTAATTAAACAGATATGATAAGTCGATGATAGTAATCATTACATTTAAAAAGTGTCTCATAATCGGACGATCTTCCCCCTCTAGCATTACAAATAAGACCAACACATTACGTAATCATAATCTTGCTAGGTTAGGTTTGGTCAGGTTGGGCTGAAGCGGCTGACTGCTGTACGCAATAACAGCAGCCACACTTGGGCCAGCATAGGCCCTTGTGATATCACGCTTTTAACAATGCGAAGAAGATGGCTGAAGTTCAGCCAGGCTATCAAAATAGTGGGCTCCCAGAAATATAAATCTACGGGATGAGAGAGCACTGCAGGTGCATAGCAAGTGTACAATGGTGTCTATCTCATCATGCAGCTTCTGCAGAAGTCGTTGTGTGGGAGGCCAACTCTGGAGGTGTGAGTTCCTATCCCTTTAACGCCGATGAGAGTTCTGAGATTCTGCCACCTTAAATTAATCAGACTAAGCGATCGCTTAGGTTCGATCGTGGGCCGGAGTTGTTTGGTAATTAGGTCTCGTGTGTCAGTTGACCATCTACAATTCATTTGATTAGGCGTGTCTAGCTTGATGGTAGGTCGCCACCGGAAAGAGCAAAGAGTTTGTACCATTTATAGCGAGTTCCTCCGATTCGCAATTCTCTGGAATGCAAGGGTGTCCCGGCACCCATATAAGATGGATGCTATCATTTTTACTCATTTCGTTAAGAGATAGGTGGCAATTAAGGGAAGTCTTGGAGTTAAAAGGACTGAATTCAGAGATTTGATCGCGGACTAGCTATCGAAACAGATGGTGTGCGTGATATTACATTATTTTTTAGCCAAGACAAAGCTTCTTCCATCGCTAGAGTGTCAGCTATAGTGATTAGGTAATCAAAAAGATAGCTGGATCTTTAAATCCTTGGAATAGACGCTAGTACCCACAACTGCATCCATCTTCGATCCATCTGTGAAAATTCGCAATGGGCCTTCTAGCGCCTGGTGTTCAGACTCCTAGTAAGATCTGGAGGGGTGCTGGTTAATAAGTTCTTCTCGAAGAAAAGTTAAGATATAGCGAGTTCTGTACCTAGCTGCTGTCTGCCTACTATTTGGTTCTATCGGTAGTAGGTTTAGGAGTATGCTCCGAGCTTTGGAGGAGGTGGTCCTTTGTTCTCCATTGATACCTATGCATGCCATCCTCTGTACTCGTTCGAGTGGTATGAGGCTGCTTTTTTTCGAGTGCAGTCCACCAAATTTCGACACCATTAGCAGTATGGGTCTGACTACATATACCAAAGCAGTAGATGAACGTAGAGGCATTCTTGATACTTGCATGGATATTGAGCTTTCATCTTAGCTTCTTGTCTAATATAGATCTAACAATTTTGCGCTACCATGAGGCTTTAAAGGGGTAATTAGGGAATTAGAATTTTACTTCTTTGTGAAGAGGACTAGGTCCTGTTTTTTGTGGATCTATCCTTTCGCTTGCTTCGTTAGAGAAGATTGCATGATATCTATGATCTTCGATACAAATTTCCCTAATGCTGCAATAGCGATATCATCCACATAGACAATGACCTTGCACCCGGTCACTAGCAGTTCGCTTACTATGTACATACTACGTTGCACAAGAGAGGGGACTGTACACTATCTTGTGACGTGACTCCTTAAACAGATCTGCAGATCGTTGTCTCACCTAGCTTCGAGCTTGTCACTCTGTTATGGAGATGTTGATGAATAAAAGCCACTAAGGACTTTTTGATCCCGAGCTAAGATTATTGTTACGCTGTTAAAGCCACCCTTATGTCAACAAAAGCAGTAAGTGTAAACATCTTTCGAGTCACTGACAATGCTAAAAGAGTATTAAATAAATAATATAATAAAGGTTCTCAAATTGGCCGTTCGGAGTCGTCCGTACGTCCGTTCCACTCGTGAGACAACAATACCACGTACAACACGAGTGGTTGCCAACCATATATTATAAACACAGGATACATTAAATTACCCGACAATATCTGCAATCGTTAATTAAAAACATGAATTATTTGATATTATTTTCCTGGCCCTACTTAATGCGCTATAATTGGCCAGATGTTGACGAAATTAACATATAGAGCATTCATTGCCAGGCGAACGCATGTCTTTTAAAGGAACCGACATTGCAGATGATGAAATCTAAGCAGTAAATTGTACAAATGAATTTTTAAATTCACTACACATATCAGGGAGTCCAGGACACAGCTTCGATTGAAAATTCATTCGCCAATTATTCTGCTTTATAATTTAAGGCCATCCAGATATCAGCGGTATATGTTTGGCTATTCAAATTGATTTAAAGCATTTAATTTGTATCAATTAATATTCAAGAATATTCATTTTACTTGTTACAGTTGAATATGTGGTTAATACAAAAAAATGTATACCGAAAGTTTTGCTATGGCTCGTTACGGCAATCTATTGCACTCAGTTTCAAACATTCTTCATTCAAATCTTGTTATGAGTCAATGTTGAAAAATCATAGTCTTTTGCGTAAGCCACGTATTTCAGGAATTGAAAAAAAAATTAATGGTTTCCTACAGTCGAGCAAAATACTGCAGCTTTATATATATTCGTCATAAATGTTTTTGAATATTTTAATTAAAATTTAAATTTTCGAGCAAAAAAAAGTGATTTAATAGAAAAATGATGCAATGTCATCTGATGATCATTGAAACACAATGTGCCGGAATTCATTTTTTCTAATATTTTTGCGGCCTTTTTTAATAGCAAATAACTTACTTCGTTGTTGGGTGCATTCAATTTTACGAACAAAATTTGAATCGAATGAAAATATGAGGCATTACAGAGTCGATTGATTACACACTGAATTGTGAGCACCTCTGTTAAGAAAAAAAATTTCCAAGCGATGGTTTTGTCGTCGCGGGACTGCCAAGCCGTCGGCACATTGTAGGCCCTCCTCGTGATGAGTGGGAAATACGTACCACGTGAGCAAAGCAACGAAACACTGCCCTTTCCGTTCGAAGAATTAGCTGCTGAAAATTGAGTTCCAGGCATACTGGGTTTCCCACAAAAGTACGAAAAAGTATGATTTCAGCAACTTGCATTTGCGATCTTATTATTTCAGTTAACCAAATTTCATGAGTACTGGTGGGTGTTGGAATAAATACTGAGTTAAAAATCGGTCGCTAGATTTCGACACCATTCTGGGCCTTCCTCGTTATAGATCTTCATATATTGGCCACTCCGACGGGCAGGCTCTGAATTAATCCTCTCGTCACAAATTCTATGATAAAGACGATAAGTTACTTTAACTCAATGGGACTCAACTAACTTTTTGAGCAGGAGTACTTGAAGTGATCATAACTAATGATTTGTTCACGTTATCCTTCATCGTTCATGTGCTAAAGATCACTCTGTTTAAGTCATCTGCAAAATGAAAATGCTATCCACTCAGCTCTTCCAATGCCAAGCATTAATCTGCTCGATTACACTTCAACATACAGTCCACATAATTAATGAAAAGGAATGGTGAAAGGCGCAACTTAAACGTGATATAACCCGAACTACAGTTTGTGTATATGGACAGAGATTTATTCAAATACATTTTCAGTTCAAATTTCAAGTCGAAACCACATCTCGTGGAACAGACTGAATGCAGAAAACAAAGGAGTGGCTCCAGCCCCAGTTATGTAGGAGTGGCTGACTGCAGAGCAGATCCCAATCACACTTAAGGCAATCTAGGTCCATTGCAATACCACGCATATTGAATTACTGATAAACCTGCAACCAGTTGCGCTTGTGACAAAGCTGGCATTAATGGACGCAATTCAGTTGGCTGAGGTTGTTTTTGATTCTCCTCCTACGTGGAACTCACGGCTATCCAAAGCGCTACACAAGTAGAGTATGTGATGTCTAGTTTCTTCCTTCTCTTCACCCATGCAGCTTCTGCAAGAATATTGTTGGTGGCAGGCTGAACAGCCAGAACCGTTGCTCTTTCATCGCAATGATTTCGGGCTAGAAAACACCGCAGTGATCAGGGAGTATCAGAGAATGGCCAATATTGAGGTTTTTGGTATATACACCTACACCTTTTGATCCGATCTGGAAAGAATGTTTGTGGAGAGTTTCTTCTCGAAGATGATTTGGCCTAGTATACGATTGCTTGGGGAGGAAGTTGGAAGAAGGAAGTTTAATTCATTAAGAGTGATGATGAGTCCGGCACACAGTCGGAGTATTTTGAGTCTCAGGGCTCTGCTGCCTCATATTTGTTTATTCGAAAGTTCCAGTGGGAGGAAGATGGAGGAATATAGCAATCTCATAAGAACTTTATTAGCATACATTTGGGTCACTCTGACAATAGACTATAGTCCCCATTTGCAGCCGTTGGTAGCTTTCTTGCACAAGAGCTTAGCTACATGATTCCTCTTTTGGTTATCTGCTTCAGAACTTCATCCCTTTCATAAATCCAACTCATCGATCATTTTCTTCTTCCAGCACTGAGAAATTTGTTTCCAAATGCATTCACGAACAGATCCTCGACTTTCCAACAACTTCCTTCATCGATTGTTGCTATCTCTTTGCCTCCAGAGTGGATGGAAACAACAGTCAAATTGATGCGTTGGTACCCTTTCACCTATTCTACACTAGCTATGCCAGCTAAGGAATAAGTCGATATGAAATTAATGGAAAATAAAGTAATGCGAAATTCACCAAAACTTCTAATAACACCCAGTTACAGCGTAGCCAAGACATCGAGTTTATATCAATTTTGACTTGGCACTTAATGGGAGTTTAAAATAATTCACGGAATTTCCTTCTCATTCACCGTCGTCCATTGACTCTTGTCGCCCCTAGCGCACTCAAGTGGATTGTTGAAAAGCAGCAAAAATCTTCAGCACATGTCGTGCTATGCAAGTACGAGTACACTGTGAGCATCGGGTCAACCTGCTGCCGTTCCACTCAAAAAGTGAGACTCATTAAAAACATGGTGAAGAACTATTGAATTTTTGTAAGTGTGTTCTGAACATTCGGCTCTGAATGAATAGTCCACGTTGAGTATCGAGTGCTCCTAGCCGAGCAATCGATGAAAGATAATTAATTCAACTGTTAGACACATAGAATAAAGATATTTTCTCCAGCATTTATTTTGTAATTCTATTTCTGAACTTTGTCTAACTTTGTCGTGTCCATTTGGCATGTGTTTCCAGTGCAACGAGGTTTTTCTAGAATTGTTTTGTAATTTGGAATCAGAAGATATACGGGTGGTTACAGAAGGGATAAACAATAGCAAATGTTAGCTTCTGTTCATCTCTAGATATTATGAATGCTGGATAGGGGTGCTTAGGGTTTCCTCCCTCAGTAACGTTCATTCTAAAAAGTTTTGCAATTGTTTTGGATGATTTTTTTCCACCCCGGGGTGCCCACATATCTTTTTCCTGGTTGTGTTGTGTGTAAAACGAAAAAGGTTCAATAAATAAACAAGGTTGCCCCTAGAACATAATTGTCCAAAGGACAGATGTTTCATCAGAAACTGAATAATGAGAAAGGATATCAAATAAATGTATCTTTTTCGAATGACGCAATATATGAAACATTTTTGTTCTGTTTAGCGAAAGAAAACATTATTGATTTTATTGCTGCTAGGAACAGGCATACATAAAACACTGTTGTACACGTTAACCAAACGTATAAGTTGTCTTAGCCTAACATAACCTACCTCAACAATAATCAAACTACCTACGTAAACAAATGGTGATTAGGCTGGGATGGGATATGGTGTGTGCGAGAAATACTGATACCGAGTGTGAGGAATGTACGAGCGCTTGGGGTGATCGTACGAACAGAAGTGGTGATGCAGAAATCAGATGTCAATGGGATTGCTTGTTCATTAACTTATATCACACATTGCTATTTAATGTAGTTTCTAATTCAATGCTATTTGATTGCCTAATAAGGTGTGTTGCGATTTCAATTTCGGAGCTGCTCAATCCGGGAAAAGACACTGAGGCTGTCAGACCCATTGGAAATCATGGAAGAATTATTTTGGGAACATAAAAGACTCACCTGAAACAGCAAGAGTCTATAAGGTGGTCTACAAGGGTAACCATGGCTCACTTGGTCTACTTAAAGGCCAAGATGTAAATCTGATGAATAATATCTCAGACACGCTGAAGTAACACCTCAAGACTAATTTTCCACAGAGATATGTATTTGACAGTGGCATCGCGTGGGGTATTAAGATAAGTGTGAGGCAAATTGGTTTAATGTGTTTGGCTTTAATTTGATAAGGAATGGTGATTAATTTTTCAAAATAAAGACATCAAATAAATACGCCTAAAAAAAATAATGCATATGGTTTCTGATTAATATACACCTCAGGTTTCTAGTTGTCTAGAAAAACAGTGCACAGACGAAATTAGCACCAACGCGCAACGTATCGTGTGTATACAACTTAGTGAATACACAACAATTTAGTACAATTACCCAGCAGAAAATTGTATAAGGTATATCAGGCAAAAATTAAGGGTTAGGTAAGGTTAGGTTTGGGCCCATTTGATCCCAACGGCAAATGGTGAGTGGACCAGATTTGAAAAATAGATAAAAGCGTTTTAACTTTGCCTTCACTGGGATTCGAACCTCGAACCCCGCTAACTAGGAGTAGACACTCTACTAACCGCGCCATCCAGTCGTATTAGGCAAACGTTTAAATAAGGCATAAACAAAATGGTAAATCTTACTTATTAACTATACTAGTTCTGAAGTAATCCTAATTGTAAGTTGTAAACAATGTATACAACTCAAACAGAGCACAGGCACACTAAAATAAAGAATATTGAAATACGCCTTACAATAAAGAATACATAGGGAAAAGTCTTGTTCAATCGTAACTTTTGTGCTGACAGAAGGAAGTAACGAAACGTGGTAAGTATTTAGTCTTTTGATAAAGTAAAGTGTTAGAGCTTTTTAGAAAGAAGAAGATTTATCAGAAAGCGATCAACAGCTTTTAATTCCTTCAGACAAAGCTGTAATGCAATATCGTTGAAACTATAGCAATTAAAGAATCCCGGTCCTGGCTAAAAAACAATGTTTCTTTTCCGATAGCCAGGCAGCGATCAAATCTCTGGATTCAGTCACCTTTAATTCCGAGACTTCCTTTTATTGCCGCCTATCTCTTAACGAGATGGCCAAGTACTTTAACATCCAACCTATGTGGGTGCCGGGACACTGTGACATTCCAGAAAATTCCAAGGCGGAAGAGCTCGCTAGAAAGGGCACAAAGTCCGTACTTTTTCTGGGTGGAGACCTACCCTCCATGCATATCGCTACTATTAAACATCTGCTAAAGCTTGAAACGCTTGCCCAAGCAAACCGCAGATTAATATCTGGCACAGGATGCCTCAATACCAAACAAATCTGGCCTATGATCGATCCCAAACGATCGCTTAGCTTGATCAGATTAAACAAGTCAAATCTCTCAGATCTCTTATTGCCGTTCTAACAGGGCATTGTGCCATTGGAACTCACGCCTCTAGACTATGCCTTCCCTATAATGATTTCTGTAGAAGCTGCATGGACGGGATCAGAAAGGAACCATCGAACACTTGCTATGTAATTGCAGTGATCTCTCATCCCGTAGATTCAGACTTCTGGGGGCCCATTTCTTTGTTAATCCGGCTGAACTGAGCAGCATCAGAATCAGCCCTCTTCTTCGCTTTATCAAAAGCACAAATTGGCTTGCGGAATATGTAGCCTAAGATCCGCTGGTAACACAATGGGCTTATGTTTGGTCTAAGTGCGTCTGCTGTCCGTAAGCGCCGCGGACAGCCACCTCAACCTAACCTTGTGTATTGTTTTCATTTTATGTGAATTATTAGCTATTTATTTTACCTTTTTCAAAATTTTTTGTTAGAAAAAAAAGTCATAAATAAGACTTATATTAAGGAAAAAGTAAAGTAAACACCATGTATTATTGTATAAACCATAATAATTCTGAGTTAAGGCTTATTATAAGATATATATAAGGCATTCAAGCGTATTCGTGATTGCGAATGACATGGCCCATGTTAGAATAAGGATCAAAATAAGGCATATTGACGGGAAGCAATATTCCTTATATATAACAAGCCTTATGCCTAATGATTTTAAATAAGTTTTATGTAAGCCTTACTTTGCCTTACTTTGCCTTACTTTTTTCCTGGGTGGTTTCAATAACGTCTGTATGTATTGGACAGGTAGAAAAAATTTTTCGCACAGGCGTTGGACAAAGTAAGTGAGTTCTGCATACCCTTAGGTTTGGTTAGGATTGGGTGATTGCCACCACTGTAGCAGTTGTGGCCAACTTAGATCCTTGTTGGATCCCTTGTGCTTTTCACCGGCTCCTTTTAAAAGGGACTACACTAATGAAAATTAAATAAACCTGGAGACTGCCTATTGGTATTCTAGTGGCCTACCTTGACAAGTCCACTCCTGTGCTGATTTACAGCCACTTAGTTTTCCTGATAAGCTTGGCTATGTTTTTTATCTTTAAGTGTAATATTTCCTTTAGGTTTCTGAAAAATTAGTTCCCTAGTATACCTTTTCTAGTTTCTGCTCCCATTCTTCTGGCATGGATACCGAGAAGGCAGTGGCCGGTGATAATGTCACTAACTTTCCCTATTACATTCCTGCTTAGTTTTAGGAGTGTACTACATACCCTCACTACAGAAAATATAATTTAAGATTAGGATGGATAGCAAATATTATAATTATAATTTTTATTATTTATTAGGTGATAATTTTGCGTTAGCTGAGCTTTGGGGTTTTATTTTACAAGGAGTACTGGTATTTGTTTATTCTACTGCCAAAGTAAATATATTATCAGTATTTACTTTTTAGTGACAAGGTTTCCTTCACAGAGGATAAAAACAATAACTATTGGACCAATGCCCTTAAATATCAGAAATAATAGCTTTATACCTAATTGCTGGTGACATTAACTAATTGTTTTCTGCTTATTAAAAAGTCCTCAGTTCGTCACAGTATTTGTAAGTAAATGCTTTAATTAATTAACCCTGTGATTGCGGATTCTTGAGGCATAACCTTGGATTAAATTTATAATATGGGTATATTTTTCAAAACAGGAATACTCTTTGAGCATTGTCAGTGATTGGAAAGAGGCAGCTGCAGCACTTCATTCATTATGAAAGTTGGTAAATTCGGGAATTGAGCCTGGTACCCCCAGGCGTAGGAGTTAACGCAGAATCACATTTTAGATTAATATTCTAAATAAGACATGGATAATGACTTGGACGTACATAGGTTCTCCTGCAACCACATCTATTGGGAATGTCGTTATTCTCTTACGGGTAGTGGGGTCTACCTCCCCTCGGAATAGCTACATTTAAGAAGCCCTTTTCTACATATAACATACATACTCTTTGAGCATAATGTGTAGTTCGAAATATGTGGAATGTTGCTTGCGCAAGAAATTGAACTCAGAACCCCCACCTAAATTTGGACGCATATATCCCCAACGCCACGGATTGGCAGCCACCTTATTTTAGTATCTCAATAGCATCTTCGGGCTTAGAATAAAATATTCTCCTGGTATTTCTAAAATGGATGTGATATATAATGGTTACATTCCTGTAAGCCCCGGCCATTTATACGGAAGGTACAGACATACCATCAAACTAATTTTAATATCAAAAAAGCAACAATAAACTTATATCGCTAGAAGAATTATTTTTCAATACAAAACCATATTTGTTCTTGATTATAATAAAATAGCTGAAGGTTATGGCTTCATATAGCAATACTGACCGGGTAGTTGTTTACGATTCCAGTACGAACTAAAGGAACTGCGATTGAGAAGAGTAATATTTACACTAAAATGTTGTTCATACTGCTCACATTTTCACTCATTTCACTGTTTCAATCCTAAATAAGTTTGTTCCTTGTGACATTTCGCTAGTCGAGAAATATACCAGCAACTTTATTACACCTTTGAGTTTATTAGAAGCTCTCTCATGACATCATTACAGGTGGCATCCTTACCATACTTGGGTTATTGTGGTCACACTCCCCATGGTGTCCACACACCCTCAGACATGAGGCGAATACTGTCAGCTTAAGTTATAATTCTTAATCATCAATTCGAGTTTCAGTTGAGGGCTGAGGCCAACCCAACATCTTCATTGGTTTAATGGGCACTGTAGTCTGTATTGCATCGGTACTAAATTGAAAAAAATATGCACATCCATATTATGAGTAGTTACGAACGAGTGAATGGATGTCCCATAAAACGCAGCGGATGTTATTTTTCCAACTTGAAAAAATTGAACACTTATCCATCGTGAGAAATTATGAGGCAACTTCCGTACGTCCACCTGGTGTTCCACTGAGCTTCCACTGTACAAGACTTTAGACACCGGTGAAGCGACTGTTGAGGATTTTGATCGTTTTTAAGTAAAAACATGTAAGCCTTTGAATAAAATTAATAATAATAATATGAATGGGGCGTGCCTCTACAACAACCATTTATCTTGTTCGTTCCGTTGTTCTATCACGAGCGGATGAGATCTACCGTTTTATAGCGACTTCGAACAGCCCAGTTTCAGAAGCTTTTTCTAGACAGATATAGTCTATGAGCATTCTCAGCATTTCTAAAGACGTGGGGCTGTGCAAATTGGGAATCGAACCTAGACACCACAGGTTCAAGTGAGTAGAAGTCGATGCAACAACGCCCTATACCTTGCCGACCCACTTTAACTCTTTCCTAAAATTGGAGGATGCTTGCGCCTATGTGTGTCACCATATTTTAACTTTGATTTCTAATTCAATACCATTTGTTTAACTTAAATGAAGAAGAGAAAAATAAATGTACGATTTTTTAGTCCACATGACCCACTTGGCAAAGGGCTGAATATTGAAGTCAATAAAAAAACGTACATACCCCTAAAATGGACAGAAAATTAGTGCACAGGAGAGAAATATCACGAATGTCAATTTTGCAGGGCAAAACTCCCGGCAGTGTTTTTTTACCAAGTCCAATTAGTGCCATTTGCGAAACTATTACTCTGAACCTTTTTACTTGCCAGTGACAGTTTTGGTCCACAAATTGTCAAATATTTTCTAAAGTTCGACAAACTTAAAATAGCCCATCAGCACACTTTTACATGGTGGTCGACGTATTAAGCACAAGCTGAACGTAACCATCATATTTAAGAGCCGTTTTCAATTAACAACAAATAGGAAAACGCTTGAACTATCAAAATTCCATTCGGAGATTGCCTTTTCCTGCTTTGTATTCATATTCTTTTCAGTTGCACCCCAGAGTGTCGGCAATTTAACCAGAACTCGCACTTAACTGCTGATTATACTCTCAAGGGTCGACGTAGAAAGGCAAAGAAATGCTCACTCGGAAACTGAGAGATCTCTCACATCTCAGTGAACTAGAAAAACAAAGTCCTTTTTGTGTGTTCCCCATATGATGGGGGTGAGTTTCTATTTATCTGACACCCAGGAGTTACAAGTGTCGTACGATGATAGCAATAGGATTACCTGACTGTCGTGTTGAATACTAAAATAGCGCGTGTTACGCTGTAAGGGGATTGACGGCACACTATGCTCGTATCTATGAATATGTATGTGTTTATGAGACATTAAATTGTAGGCTGAAAGGGTGTTGACAATGGCGATGTGCGTACACAATGACTATGATGACAGATGAAACACGCCCGACGAATGTTCAACTTCCGAAGTATGCGATTAAGGGAAACGCACACGTGTAATCATTAAGAATAATAACGTCTACGTACTTGCACAAAATAGCAGATATGCCCTCATAGTGAGACAAATTTTTAAATGAAGCACTGTGTAAAGTTTTTTTTAAACAAATCGGTTTGTTTTTAGAACTAACACACTGAGGAACATGCGTGTGCTAGATGTGTTTAAATAATAGGAGTTGAGAATAATAGTGAAATAATATGTGTAGGAAAATATATGTTGTATTGAAATATATGCTGCCCTCGACAAAGGATGCACAACATGGACGTCTTGGACAAAGCGCCACAGTGGGCAGCTATAAATTTGGGGTAGTTATCTCTTTCTACCTCGGCTCGACAATTATCAGTACAAACAACATCAGTACCGAGATTAAACGCAAAGTAACCCTAGCCAATCGCTGTTTCCTTTTTTTGCCTCAAGAGGCTGTTGAGTACTACAGCCAAGTATTACAACCAAGCTAACATTGTAAACGGCACTGATTATTCAGAATGACTGGAATGATCAGTACCTTTTATAATGTTAGCTTGGTTGTAAAACTTGGCTACGTCTACGGAGGAGAAGGAGGGGCAATCTCAAAATCGGATGAAGAAGTTTTCTTGTTCTGTATGCAATCTTTGGTCCAGTTGGCATTGATGGGATAGAGGATGGAGGATGGAGGAGAAGATTCAACCACGAACTGTATGGGCTGAACAGCGACATGAGCCATAAGGCCAGTAAGTTAGAAGTAGTAACAGTGTACGCCTTACTAGTTTTAAACATTTTTGTCTAAAATTTAAGTCCGTCATGAATTAAAAAAAAATATATAAAAACAACGACATGAGATTAACTGTTACAATATTCTGCCATAAATTTAGCACAGGCAGTAAAAACCCACAATAATGTAATGAACACGCGATCGTCGCGATCCTTTTAAATACATGGACATATGTTTATTCAGGTCTGTGCACCTAATAAGAGAATATTGTCCTGTAGGTTAGGTTTCATTATGAAGCAATCATTTAGCATCAGTTAGTCTTAAGAAAGATTTCAAACCGAACAGAAGTCTTAAGATAGATCTCAAGTAGTGCTGAAGTCTAAAGATAGATACACGCGATACACAGTAAAGTACAAATACATGTAATATATATTTAAATTACATAAAGATAGTTAAAGTATATTTTGTAAACAAGTGTTTCATTGTGTGAATTATTAAGACAAATCTTAAATAAAATTCCTAACCAGGCGTCTACATGTCCAACGCCTAACATGGCTGATTCATGTAGAGCGCATGGACAACATAGCTCTAACTCAAACAGTCCTAACCTCCGACATTGTGCTGCAGAAGATGTCAGTTTCTAAGTTGGCGAAATCAGGTGGAGATGTACCTCTACGAAATTGGCGTACGAAACTAAAAACAGCTTGTATTAGATCGCGCGGCTTGTTGGTTGAGCCCAAGGTCCACTCCCGAATTTAGCCACAAACGAAGAAGAAGAGGAAATTTCGTTTGCAGATAACTTAAGTACACTAATACATTATAATCCTGGCAAAATCAGATATCTCCGTCTGTGGCGGTAAAAGAAGAGATGAGTTCTTGCGGATTTAGCATGATACTGAAATGGTAAGTTGATAGTAATTTACAACTCGTTGCACTTCGGTTTGTCGGAACAACTCGGATTCATGGTCCAGTCCAAGAAAAAGGTAATTGGCGTCGAAGATAGATAGATCTTTAATTTCGCATAATATTGATGACTTAGTTATTATTATCGCACATTTTAAGGTGTAGAAATATGACATTCAAATATATTTATTCTATAACATTTTACAGACGAACAGACTTGACAACGACGATTGTTCCCACGATCATCTTAGAGTTATAGCTGCCTGGTTCGATGAACGAGAGGAACTGCGAATCACTCATATAGAGAACAACGGATCACTTTTGGTTTTGAATTCACAAGGCAGCGTGGCCATGCAATGACGAAAGGCACGTATCTTACATTCTCAGCCCCTTTAGGGAGGCTTGTAAGTAATGTGAGTAAGTTAGTTGAGTTGCTGTTGTCTTGAGCTGGCGGTATAGCGTTGTAGGTCTGTGCGTCGACTCCTAGTCATTTGAACCTTCAGTGCCAAGGTAAGACAAACACTTCTTTCGAGTCTCTGAAAATGCTCAAAAAGTAACAACAGTCTGGCATGAGGCTGTGGTTAGGTACATTCCACTCTCGTGTGTACCATTGCAAGCACAACACTAGACGATGCTGAAACAGCATACTTGCTGTTGCGTCACCCATATTCATATTATTATTATATCTTGTGGTAGCTTTTGTTGAGAGGTGTACTCCCGAACATAATCAGTGATTCGTGACAGGTGCCCTTCTCCGACGTCTGGCTAAATGTGCTGCATAAGATTAGAGAGGCAGATATGCACACCAACAGAGAGATGTCAATAATAAATTGAAAAATCAGATATATAGTATGTAAGCTTTTATGTTAAAAAATCGGTCATTTCCCATCATCTCATGTGCAGGACTTTGTGCTAGCACTATGTATTTCATAAAACAAAACATTGTATCTGTTTCTACAAATATATTAATATTTTTGCCAAAATGGGTTCAATCTCCTCTCATCTACAATTAGAGAATGGGATGGACGTAATTTCCTTTCAGTCATGTTTCGGAATACAATATTTATTCATCTGCTTCTCAGTCTTCAAATTAGAAATTTAAGATCCGACCATAGGCAAGGCAGGGGATGTACTCTGAGTTGCTTAATATTAAGCAATGAATTAATTCCCTTTGCGTGCTCATTCTTATCTAAATTGAATATTAAATTTCCGCCTAAAATGTTTGCCTACAACCAGGAAAGTTCATTCATATCAGCTCATCCTTGCCTTACCGCATACTTCATGTGCAACTGCGGATGTCTTTAAATTGAAATGACGACCGAAGGGAGGGTTCTGGGAATCGTACACTGTTGGGGTAATAAAGTTGGTCTCGTATTGTGGTTTGTGCTTTAAATTGGGTCGATACAATGTCTGCACTTTGATTGACCTTCGAAGATGGCCTGTATTGATTGATACATTTGTCATGCCTTGTTTTTAATGAAATGTAAGTACACACATATTGCTTTCCGAATGCAATGAAGAGACTAAGACAGAACATGGCCGATGTTCTGTTCAAGAACAAAACAGTATCAAATTGTCTGTTTCCCACTGCTAACAATTGACTGCACGAATGCCGTCAAATTCAAATCAATTGCGTTGATATTGGGACCCCCTTTATTATAGCATTTTTATATAGCGACCAACCTATCGATCTTACTGACGGGTCTCAGCACCAAACTACAAGTTCAGAAATACTGTCTAACAGCACTTGGTTTTGACCGCTTCACAAAAGCGCTTCAAGCACTCTACAACAATGGAATTCAAGTTTCAAACACGTGCTCACCTAAAACATCTCCGTGGCTGGATAAAGTCCCTTGAAAACTCAACAACAACATGCAATACATTTACTTCAGTTGTAAAGTGAGTTAGGTACACAGCATTTTGCAAGATGAGATCAGCTTACGGAGTTGAAGTTAACTTTAAGTTAACACTTCCGCATTGAAGCTTCAACCAATCTCATCCTATAACCGCGAAACCAACCCCCGTCTTTTTATTTTGATTTACGTTTTCGAACATCTCAATTTTCAAGTATACATACAATGGATACATATTTCATGCTTCTCCTTGCTCACCCTTGACACAGACGTTTCATATTATCCGTGGAAAATGTACACGAAAGTTGTGAGTATCTGATGGAGAGGTTTACATGCATAGATGGCACAAAAAGTGTTTCACATATCACTTTGAAGTTCTGAACTTATTTTTCGACTCAGACTTTGTGGAAATTTAAATTAATTTTCACAGATAACCATTATTTAGGAACCACGAGTATGGGAAAATGGTGTGAGTGTGGAGACAAGCTTAATGTCTCTAATAAAGATACGACCAAAATTCACGAAACTCAATCGCGATGGCATTTTAATGCACTGAGGGGTTTTTTGGGCACAGAATTGGGGAGTTAGCAAAGTTCAATGCTTCTTTTAAGTACTTACACCTACTGGATACAACGAAACACATGATTCCAGATTTCAAAGGAGTCAGCTTCGGGAGGTTGTTCATAAGTTATTGCGTATGCGTTGTTTCAATTAATGTATGCAGTATGAACAACAATTTATGACCTCACCATTACTGTATAATGAAAATAACTAACAGTAGCATTTTTCTAAAGATTCCGATGAGACAGTTTTATAATTAAATGTACATAAATATATAGCATAAGCTGTTCTACCGTTAGTACCACATTTAACGTGCTTAGTACCACCAATGGACAACTCACGCTAGTAAAAACTCCTCATAAGCTTTTTTGTCTATCCTACTCGTCGAGTAAGTGGCCGAGTGATGGGAAACCAAATTTGTACAGCGCGTCTCTAAAAAGGCGAATATTAGTCACTCTGTTCGTACCGTCTTAGCACTCACGTCCCTTCTCTGTGATGAAAAGTGAGATTATGAAATATGTCTAAGGCATTTGACGGAGTTCATGATCAAGCTATTTTGGCAAACATGCGTGCCTATGGTATCGATTAATCTCTTCTTCAATCAATTAGAAACAACACTTCGAAACGTTCAATGTAAGTTGTTTGGATGTTTTTGAGTCTGATGTCCACAAAATAAATGTTGGCATACCTCAAGGCTCTGTTCAGTCTACGGGACTTTTTTCATTTTTTAAATGAATTTTAAAATGATGAGCCTTCTGCTTCTAATCCAATTCACTCCTTCGCTGAAGCAAGCACTCTCTTTTCATATACGTTAGAGTAGAATTCTATTCTTCTACAAGTCAATGCTGTTTGCTGCCACTTAAGCGAGCCTTTAATAATCAGCCATAATATATAAGGCTTCTATCCGCCCTTGAGTATAACGCTTATATCTGGTCTGGTGCCCTCAAGACAACCTTGCACCTACTAGATATAATCCAAAAGCGACCGATTATACTTATAGGAGATAACAATATCGCAGACCTAACACTCACGTTCCACGTAGACCTGCGAGTTGAGGAAGCATGCATAACAGCATGCACACGCACCACGGGCGCTTGTTTCCGTCAGACGCTTCTACGGTAATACTACATCTTCTACATTGGGAATTATTAACTAAAAACACTACAGCACACAGTGCCATCATGCCCAGATATGTTTCGTGCTGGAGAGCAAAACCCTGTGGTCATAGCGCCATCCTAGATCTTATGCCGAGAGATCTCGATCTCTCATCCTCAACATACTATACGGTCCGCAGACTTAATCTATCAAACGGCTTTGACAGTCTAATCTTAAGAACAAAATGGCAAAGAGGGCAGATGTATAGTCGGTGCGGGTATGTCTGGCCTCGGTACCCCTGCACATTTATAAAGCCTATAGCCTACCGGACATTTCCAGTGTGTTCAGTGCTTAATATTTCTGTAAAAAGGCAAATGGGAACTAAAGCCTCGCATGGTCCACTAGCTATTAATTTCAGCAGTACGACCCATACTCTGTTTGGATACGCGCTTTGGCGGACTGCGCTAGGTACGGACATAAACTGCAAACAGATCGAAAGGGGCCAACGGTTAGCGTGTGTATGTATCAGCGGAGAAATAAACCCCTCACCAGCTCGAACAAATGCCTTACTTACAAATGCCTTGACTGACTCGGCAAACAGCCGAACGGCCAGAACGGCGATTGGATTGAATTGATGTGGAACGAAGTCCGTTTTGAACTATATTATCCTTGTAGGGCGCTGATGTATAATCTAAGAATCTAAATATTCAACCGTCATTCCGGCTACCAAATCACTGTAACGGTTTTAAGGCAGAAAATATAGCGGTGAAGAAAACCCCAAAGAACAATGTGATATCAAGCACAGATATCGGCATCTGCTCTGAAAGCCAGGCAGTAACCAAATCTCTGAGTGCAGTCATATTCAAGTGAAAGTCTTCCGATGGCCAAGTACCATAGCATCAAACTTATGTCAGTGCCGGGACACTTTGACATTCCATATAATATGAAGCGGACACTGGTTCCGTACTCTTTCCGGAGGGAGACTTATCATCCATACCTATCGCTATTGCACAAACGGATTTGACGCTTCTACTGAAGCTTCATGCGCTTACTCATACAAGTTGAATATGTATGGTCTACCGGTATTGGGTGTCCCATTTCAAACCAATCATGACTATTGATTCAAAATGATCGCGTAGCATGATTAGAATGAGTAGGCAGAATCATAGAAGATTCCAGATTACGCCTTCCCTATAATGACTTCTGCAGAAGCTTCAGAGACAAGTCAAAGACAAGGAGGAGCGATACAATTGTACCTCTCCTGTGCAGTTGCAACGCACTCTCCTCCCGTTTATCAACCAGGCGGAACTATGTATAAGATATCAGTAACTAGTATTACCCATCTCCAATGTTTTTAAAAAGTGCTCACAGGTTTGCAGAATAGCATGAATCAGACCCCTGTGGTAAGACAAGAGAGTAAGTGTAAGTGCGCTTGCGTCCAACCAGCAGACACGCAATTCTACCTTACCTAACCTAATATTAGATTATTCTTTTCGCAGAAGAAACTACTGACCACGCAGTGACTGTGAGTGACTTTACTAGGGCACTAGCTATGAAAGACAGTAATTTTTTACTGATCTACCTTGTCTTTGTGGTTTTTTGTCAATAAAGTTTTTTTCTTGGAATAAATTTGATTGGAATTTTTAATTTCCGATGAGCTATATACTGTTCCGTTGATCTTCCGTTGAGTTATAAACTCTTAATTTTGATTCTTTCCAGTCCGGTTCTGTCTAGTTTATATGTTCCTAAGAGAAATTCTGTTGGCCCTACTTTTTTCTTATATTTATATATACATATTTTTTTCTTTGGACTATGCTGCTTTTGATATTTTTATAGCGAAGGTAGTCAAATTCTAGCCAGTATTATTTTAAAAGACCTTTCGTGTAATGTGCGTACCTGTTTTTGGTGTTTTGACATTATTTTTTGCCATACCAATCTCAATGAGGTGAGGATCTAGCTTCGGAAGTCCGACTTTCTCACGTCTTTCTGGCATCTCTATGTTGTTTCCCTTTCTGTACCACGCAACGGATAGCATAGACTAAATTTCTCTGCTATGTACCATGTTTTTCATATTTAAAAAAAACTTTTTTTCTTAACCAGAACTTCGCTGCAACAACTCATTATGATCAAAAGATCAAAATGGCGAAATGTACAAAAAGATGATACGACAAGTTTAGACCTAGTAAATGCAAAAAAGTAATTAACCTTCTTTCTGAAATGCATTTCAATATCAAATTTGTCGTAAGGGACAAATGTGGTTGATGAGAAACTACAGACACTAAAATAGAATACCAGTTTTGCTCGTGACTGTTGAAAATTTGATTTGCAATACCGTCTTCCAAAAACAAAAATCCATTATTGAAAATTTGAAGAATAAATCGTTTTATAAATGTGTGCTGCTCATTATTGTCGTACGCTTATACACCGTTCTACTCAACCGTGCTACTCAAAAGTACACCATTGGAAAGGTAATTTCGCTTAGATGTGTACAATATTTTTCTTTTGTGGGTACTACTATGCTCGAGCAGGACCCTGGTAAGCACTCGCACAAAATTTTGTTTTTTTACAACATATTTACAATTTTACATTACCCCTGTCAAATTTTCTGTTTGCTTTACCCCTGATGGTCATTGAATTTCGAGCCTAGTAGTTATAAATTGTGTTATACAAATACCAAAACCTTTTGTCATTTTTTCATATATTATTTATACTTGCATTTGGAAGTAGAAAATTTTACTCATAAATGACTAATACCTTATATTTTTTAAATATTCCCATTGTTGCGCACAAAATGTTTTAGAACAAAAAATCATGGCTGGAAATACGAGTAGGATAAAAGATACATTAATCATTAATACCTCAGCATCAATTAATTGTTTATTGCCACCAAATAAATATTGTGCGGTTATGCTATTGTACAAAACCACATGCAATTCTGTAGTCAACTGCTGAATGGTGTAGAACAAACAAGCATTTCTGGTATTGTTATTAATAATTATTACTCGTTACGAATTTTAAACAAATAAAACTGCCTGCCGAAAATTTTATTGTTAGAATTCCATTTACTATTCAGAACACGCGTAGTGCATAGCTACATTTTCCATTGTTTTATTTTCCATTACCTCGTTTATCGTTGATTGAAAACTCAAATGTAATTAATAGCGAAATGGGATACTTTTGTTTTTATATTAACTTACAGTTTGATTCACTAAAGAATATCTAATCTCCATAGTTCGAAAACATGTATCGATGCAGACCATTTTCACCATTTTCTCCCCCCTTTTACAACCTATCCCGCCATGGCAACGATACCGTGTCCTGAAGGTATCAATTGTATCGGAGGGTCCTGACTTAATCCAAAATACGTACTTCCTTTTTTTTTATTAAAGATAGTATGTCTTGCGTAGTATATACTATGGAAAATACCAGAGTAGTGCCGAACATTCATATAAAATGTGCTCGGGTGTCCCTTCCTTGCTTTCCTTGTCGTCGAGCCAAAATATTGCCTTATAGAAATACGGCGTGATTAATCGTTTGGATTGCCCATCCCCATCCCCATTCGTACAGGCGAAGATCGTTTTCCCATTCGATAATCACAGTTTTAGCTGCTGTCCAATTGACATTACAGTACGGTTCGGGACCTATGAAGGCAGATTACGACCCAGCCTTGGAGAGCTTATCTGCATACATATTGAAGCATACAATCTCGTGTCGAGATACCCAAACGACCTTAACTTTGTTGTGTCAACTGTACCGTTTTAGAGTCCATTAGGTAAGATGATAATGTTTTAACAACTGCCGTGTCGTTAATACCCTTGAGGAAAGACGCCTAGACTTATCTCAAAGTGTCCGGTCAGGACTCTCACAGCAATACTTACATATGTACATCAATGCGGCCAAGATACCGAATTTTTATCAAAAATCATGCTATCACTGTAAAAGGAAGTCACGCCAATGAACTTGTCATTTAACACCCATTTTTAATATTGAGCACCAAGAAGAGTTGCCAGATGATCTAGGCTAGGTTGGACCCATTGCTATGCCTGAGGGAATTTCTCCTCTTTACACATTCCCGCGTACGCGTCATGTAAGTGTGTTGCACACCCATTCTGAAATCCTTATAAATCTGAAAGGAGATCTTAGTCGCATATTTGTTAGATCCTGGTGCTCTTCGAAAAGATATTCTTGCGTAGCATTTTTGTGGCAGCGACAATGAGTATGCTCTTTTTCATCTTGGTCAACACAGCCTCAGCATATGAAATCGTGGGTCAGTCCCATTTCCATTTCATGGTACTTCAGTTGATTTTGGCCAGTGATTGCTCCAACTCCCATTCCCAGCAACTTTTTGTCACACTGAAGGAGTTTGTCGGTACAGTTTAACTTTGGTCACATCATCCGAGTGGTCTCACAGGTTCACCTTCTGTTTGATTGTGTTATCCACTTTTTTCTTGACATCTGCAAGAGGTGATTTGATCCACAGTTTTGCTTGGGATGGGTCGAGCTCGGTTCGTTTCCCACCACATTCATCCGCTGCCTCGTTGCCGGCTGTGACCTCGTACACAGCATAGAATAATCGAGTGCTGGGTGCTGGGAACCTTAAACTCCCCACGGCAGCATCTCCCAAAATCTCCACAAAATATATACAGAGACGAGAAATGTATGCAATTGAAATTCCATTCTCATGATATGTCGTCTAAATCTAGCCTTCATAGATTACTTCGCTAGTCTATGCATTATTGATGATTTCATGTATCCTCGATCAAAAACATTTGTAGCTCATATTTAGGTTCCAGCGAAATTGCTGTCATTGATGCTTAATGAACCAAATGTTGATAAACAATTCTAACGTCATAATATTCTCTACTCGATTGTACCTTCGAATGCAGCTTCACCCTTAAATATTAGTTCATAGCATTCGAAATACTTAAAATTCTGTTCACAAAAAAGCGCTCGGTTTTGATAAATGTTAAAAGTTTGTTTTTGTCTCTTTGTGGCATCGTTGAAAACTTTGCTGCCAGACGTATTGAGGAGGAAGTTACGGTCGTGCTAGCATGTGTTTTGGTTATTTCATGGTGCAGTATTTTGAAAAGTTAAAACAAATATGAAAGAGTACACAAGTGAATCCTTTTCGGTTGTGCATGGGGTATATTCCAGCAACATGCTCGTATTCTATACCCGGAGTAGAGGGCGGACGTGATTAAATATGTATAAGCAAACGTTGGGTTATATCATGAAATACATAAAGATGGTGTGGGAACCATCTTCTATTTCTCCGGCAGCTCAAGTATAACTTTACATCATGGATGGATGGTTAGGTATGAAGATAGATTTGAGTTTCTGAAAGCGCCAATGTTAGTAAACAGCCTTATATTGATTTATTTTCCGAGAGCAAATTAATGAAACATATTTCAGGGAAAATAAATTCGCCGCTATTTAGCTGCATAAAACGAAGGATTTTGTGAACATCGACAAGGCAGCGGCTAAAACGGATCTTGCGGTCAATGATGGTAAGACGAATCAATACATTTCTCAGTCTACGAAAAAGACCCACCATCAAAGACGTATTGGACAAGATGATACTACAGACAGCAATAAGATCGAAGGAGTAAAAGAGCTTGTCTGCCTAGGTTTCTAACCCAAGCAGTGACACTACCGCGGAGATAAAGATCACCCTTGCCAATTGCTATATGCACAAGAGCATGGAAACAAACCAAAGCGGACGAGGAGATTCTTGATCGCTTTGAGAGATAAGTCCTTGGTATTATCCTTGGTGCCGTATATACCACTGGTGTTTGGAGACGGGGACTGAACGACAAACTATACTGGCTGCGACATCGATCTGAAAATAATGAGTGGAAGTCGCTTGTCTCAGTTCGCTAGGTCATGTAAGGCGAATGGACAGCAATACTCCCAGCAAGACTTCGACTTCAAAACCAAGGGACAACGCGGTAAAGGAAGACCAAGCCACCGGTTCGCCACTGGAAAGGGATATCAATAGTGTTGAGTAGGACACGTATTTGTAATGAGTTTGAATGAGGTCCTCATTTCAGAAAGTGAGGTGGTACAATGTCCCACATCATCTGAAATGTATAATTTGTACCATAAACATGACTCTCATACTTCAGTATTTGGATGGCGTTGCAAGTGTTGCCACAAATGTGAATGAATGGTTTGAAAATTTAAATAATTTTTGATTTCTTTTACTTACACGATAAGCTTTCAGTTAAATGTGCAATAAATGTCCCTTGTTTATTGAAATTGTTTGTATTATCTACTCAATCGTATAGTCCTGCAAGCTCCGCATACATCACATCAGAAACAAAAATGTCACAACTAAAAACCAATATGACAGTCAATGAACCAACGCACACTTTGATTATTGCTGATACTTCGTCTACTCAAAGGGACAAAGTAGCTTTGAGTTTGACAAAAATTGAAGTGCGATAAATATTTTGTTTGAGGTGTTGCGAGATTTCTGTAGTGATGTATGGGGCATTTATAGTACATCTTGTATGAATACCACAGCACTAGACATCAATCAGGTGAGCGTGCGTAGCTTAAAGCAACCAACAGACGACGGTGCTAGATGGAGAGGCTTGTTGGCTGAGTCCCAGGCTCACCCCGACTGTAGGGCCAGCAAAAAAAAGAAGAAAACGTAGGTGAACTTTTGGCAAGAATTTGGGTTAACTCTGTTGTCTCTTGATAGTATTAAATCTTTTATCATAAAATTAAACAATAGAATTTTTTCCATTACGGTGCAAAATTTTTCAGTAATTTAAACACGGACTTAATAACGCATTAAATGCATCAAAATCATGTCATGATAGACATGTTAATGATATTTATTCGATAAATGTTAAAAGAATTACATGTCTTCGCATGACAGCAATACCCCAAGGCATTATATAATCATATAAATCGTCACATAAATTTTTACATAGGTTACAAGATATACTATAATTTCAATCAATGAATAATGAACATGATGAGTTGTTGAACATGCATGAACAAAACTAAATGCACAATTTGGTTTATGTGGTTATTAATTATAGAAACATCTTATACTCGCAAATTATTGCTGTTTTTTTTTTTTTGTTATTTTAACTGATGTATTCATTTAACAGTCAATGCAACAGTGATTGGAATATAACACGATATTTTATCATTCGAATAAAAACGGTTCAGTGAGTGACATATAATACATTTTATATACGAATGATAATGATAGAGAGTGCGCTTACTTGTAATTATAGAGTTCAAGTACTCAATATGGCCATCCTTTACCTTGGTTGGTATTGTAAAGCCAAAATGTAACACTTTCTCTTATTTCAATCATTTCGAAAATGCTTTAAATAATGAAAGTGCATACTAATTAATAAGTAAACGCATTCTCTAGAGAAGGCAGAAGCTAATTATATACAATTTTTTGATTTTGTGATAATCCCATGGCTTCACTTTGGTCTCTGTGAGGCAAAAGCCTTCTACAACTTACTAGCCTTCTACAAAAACCACTCGCGTTGTGTGTACTATTGCTCTGCCCAATCATAATGAACGTTTTTTTTCGGAGTTTTCAAAAACATGAGAGCGAAGGGTTACTGCTTTTAAATGCATTTAGATCTATGAGAGCAGTCCGATTACCCATAAAAGTGGTTCCATTCGGAACAGACGCGTCCGCTTGAAGGGGTTAAGAGTGGAATATCAAAAGTCATACCTTAGCACGGACTTGGAAGTCCATTTGGAAATATTTACGGAAATATGTACTTATTATGTAACATGCTTCAAGAAGTATCTTGGGAAGTCTAGGGTCATTGGGTTTTCCTTTTTGTAGCCTCGAATTGATGAATTGTTCGCATTGACTGAAGATGTTTATACAAGCGATACTGACAGTAAGAAGTGGTATGAAATGCGGCTACCGACAACAGTTTAGAGATAGATACACCAGCATATTATGACTATGTGATGATGGAACTAGAAGAACACTCAAGTCACAGAACAGAGTCAAACTAGAATATCTTCTAAATTGGCTGCAAATATTTCTTAAGACATATGTTTGAAAAGTTAAAAAAGGACACATTGTACTAAGATCATCCCAACAGATGATTTCGTATTGCAGCTTGGAATGAAAAATGTCATAGTAAATTGTTTTAAGAAGATTTTTTGGGCAGACTTGTGCCAAATGAAAATAAAGAGAATGTCGTGTATCGAAAATAATTTCTCAACGATTCCACGTGCTTTAGGAAACTCATTCTTGCGACGATAGCTACGTCAACTTTTTTTTAACAAAAGCAATTAAGCTTGCTAGGAAGAAGGAGAATAACGACAGCGTACATAGTAACATATTGCAAAATGATATTTGAAGTTTCTGATATTCAGTTTAGAAATACATTAGCCTCCAAGTGTTTAACAAGACTATGTTTAATTTTTAGAACTTACCAAATACTCAATAAGGCAAGAACCCAGTTTATATCAGACAACAGATGTAAAGGACTATATTCGAAAATCCAGATGGAATCTTAACGTCAAAATCGGCTTAATTTCGTTCTTTGAAGCGGGAATGATAAGATGACTGTGTATTGACCTTGTTTCGTATTGCCAATGTTTAATAAATCAAGGTTGGAATATATTAGTGGACCGTATTTTTTTTTTGTATTTGTATCTTCGCAATCTTGAGTCAGTGAGTTCATTAAATTTGTATATACTAAGTGCTATTCTGGTCATACATTAAATACAGTGGACTCCCTCTTAGACGAATTGTCACGGGATACCAAAATTTGTTCAAGCTAGAGGGAGTTTAACTCAAATAGAGATTTTTGTATGGAAAATTGAAAGAAATGCAGGTAAAATATTGCGAAAAAGTTCGAGTAAGGGAGAAAAATTCGACATGGAAAGTTCAACTTAGGGAGAGTACACGGTAGTTGTAGGATTTTTTAAGTTAAATCGTTTTGGATTTGCAGTTTTATTTGGCGTCAAATTGATATTGGTATAGTTTTGGTTTTCGTAGTGAGTATACGCGGGTAAGAGGGTCAGACCCAAATGCATATGTCCGTTTATCTTCCATAGTACTTCATCGTGCTGCGGATGTCGCACAGTGGGACGAGTGTATGGGAAAATTGGCAAAATTTATATCTCGTATGTTTATGAATGGAACTTGTTGATTTTTCTAATAACTATTTATTGCATAAATATCTGTGTTTTAACATAAACGGTATATGAATAGACGGGTACAAGTTGCCCGCACAAGCCATAGAAAAATAATTAAAATAGAAAAAATTATTATTAAAAATGAATTACCATCGCTCTCTGGTGTGGTATCGTTCAAGTTTACATTCACTGGTAAGGTTAACACTTCCAAATCGTTTTTATCAATGTACTGATCAATGTCTGGGTCGATCCCGATGCGTCGGGGGAACGGAATGTACCGTGAGTAGCACACTGCATTGCTATTGGGAGTCTCTGTGTGTAGTGCTACGTACCTTTAGCCAGGTCCATTTTATTATTCTTCCATTCCATTTTATTTTCTGTTGTTTAAATTTTTTTTAGTATTTTACATATTTTTTAACCTAGTTTATAGGTTAATTTCCTTGAATTGTTTGTTTTTTAACAAAAATTGAATTCCAAGAATGCTAAATGCGAGTGATGATGTTTTACTAAATGGTACTTTTTTTGTTTGCCAACAATAAGCGTGTAAACTGAGCGAAGGCCGTCCTCTTCAACTTTTTTTTTCATCTTCTTCAACCTATTTGAAAAAGTGGAACGCTAGGCTGTGGCTAACGACTCCACTATCTCCTACAAATTGCGCCCTTATAGGCATCAAAGCTCATGTCGATTGACATGAGGGGTGGACTGGTCGACATGTGTCAATAACATCAGGCTCCCTCCGGTTCTTTATGAACCTATATCGGCAAACGATAGAAGAGCGTTGACTCGGTTTAGGCTGTTTCGGGCTGAGCTGGGTACATAGTTTTAAGAATGATTAGGATAAGCATAGCTTTTTATATAGGTTAGGTAGGTTATCTTAGGCGGGGGTTAGGTTAGTTAGCTCAGCTCCGCGAGCAATCGTCCGGTCTTTGATGGCAAACGCAGGCCTTGTAAATCTTACCATCTTCATCTCTCCTGGCTCCTCTCTTCTTCCCCGTCCTATATTTAGTTCTCCGCCCGTCTACATAAGGGTATTAGTTTCTCTCTCTCTATCTCTCTCTATCTCTGTCGTTATTTTGTCTTAGCTTTGTTTAGCAATGGGTGGTGTATGAGGAAGGGGACAAGAACCACCCCATCCGACACCCGCTTAGGCTGCTGCAACATAGCATAATTAGACTTACGATTTCTTACACAAACTAACATCTTCTCTCAATAGTCTGTGATAAATCTACGCCAAAAGAATGAAAAGCCTCATCGATACATAATCATCACTGGCGTCACATCACTTTATTGAAACAAATACCGTGTCTCGCCAGAATACGGATGTATATAAGCACAACTAACTAAATGTAGTGTAAGAAAGAAAATTTGGAGGGAAAACCCATTGAATTTCTTGACAAATATTTTCTTTTCATTCGAAAACAGGCACAACACATTGCCTCTTCTTACTGACTCCTATTTAATCAAAATATATATATAAATGATTCCAAATGTATTCACATTCGTGTAGGCACAAAAGATAGAAAATTGTTTAATAAGGTGTAAACCGTGTAAAACAACAAATTTATATACAAATTAACTACATCCAATACAACGTGTATTCAACAGACATTATAGGAGAATATGTATAAGAACATCAACCAGACACTCGAATTGGTTCCACCACAAAAATGTCGAGACTACAGTACCTAACCTAGATAAAGTCATCATTCCAATAAGCACATGAGCTTTTTCTCTTGCATGGCGGTCAGAGTTCGACAGCGCAGATGCCTTTCTTGAGAGCGTTTTTGAATTCGTCAATCATTACCTGTACATTTTTCCACGGGCAACTCTAGTCCCTATACTCTCGGCGCATGTTGCACGTGTTGCTTCTGTTTCATTTCACTTCCATTGCTGCACGCATTAGAAACGTTCCATAATTTTCGTTAAGTTCCAATATAATTCAATTCTGAGTTGTGTCGTCATCCAGGAAGCTTAGTTCAGGAACAGGAATCCACAAAGCTCTTCGCTGCCTGGAAAATTGGAAAGTTTATAGATGAAAGGACAACAAAATTGAAATGATGCAGCCGTGTAACTTTGGGTCAAATGTGTTTATAATCGAGCCTGATGAGCGTCGATCAGGCTGTTGAAAAGAACTTGACACGTAAGGTCGTGTATATGTGTAATTATATGTACCTATGAGTTAATTTATATTTTAGTATGCAGTGCACAGATTTATTATTGCAATTAAACCGATGTTATTTTAATGAATAAATAAAATAATTTACCCAACCATGGGGTTTTTGTATAAAAGGAATTGAATTGCAAATCTTATTTTTTTTTTGTTTTTTATAAGCACCATTAAATTACTTCTTTTCATGAAAAAAAAACTATCGACAGTGATTTTCTCCGTGATGAGCTCGGTCCCTACCATTCCGAATAATCGAGTTTCGACTGTATTGTAAGTGTCTTTTTTTTGATGCGGATAACAATTAATTTGTTTAAAATATGATTTCAGGCATGTGGGCCCATACAATCTGTAGGTCCGGTTTTCAGATACTCTTCGCAGTACATTAGGCTGGACTTTGACACTAACGCGTCGAATTCAAGTTCAATTGACTTTAAGGTTTTCGAATCACTCCAAGCCAATAATTGCTTGTAAACAATTTTCATAAACTATCCCGTTCAGAGTCTGTCAGTTCCGAGTAGGTCTCCTCTCCTCCTAAAAGATCAATAGCTCCCACAACACGAGCATTTGCTGTAAGAGCTAGACAGATGCAATAATATTTGCACAGACGTCTTGGGAAAAGGAAATTGGTAACCTCAAAAAAAAACGGTCAACCCTACTTAGAGATTTATGCCATGAGTTTAACTGACGGCACTGATTAGGATGCTTCTACACGGTGAAGTATCGTCAGATTCCGTCGCATCAACTGCGAGGTAAATCATGTGATGACAAGGGGAGCGAAAAGTCCTGGAGGTTCCCATGTCACATAGGTGCAGAATTCGAATCAGCTTTCGTACCCCCCTCTTTTTTTTGTATTTTTTCTTTCTCAGCGTATCGGATGCATATAACGCTTGTATGGTAAAGAGAGAAACAGAACAAATTTAACACTATGGGTAACTTACCCGTATTTCATGCGTCGAAATCGACTCATGACCGTGTAAAAGTGAATTTATAGTTCTTTGAATTATGAACAAAAACTACACCCGTATCAGGGCTAATTTCCAAAGTTCGGTGAAGAATCGACGGACAAACGACAACCAGCGTATTAGTGAATTGATCAAGAACAAAAAATATTATATTACTTATGTCTATACTCAGTATCTTACACAGTCTTATTGCTGGTATTATT
The DNA here is from genome assembly GCA_964034865.1 of Eristalis intricaria. Taxonomy (NCBI): domain Eukaryota; kingdom Metazoa; phylum Arthropoda; class Insecta; order Diptera; family Syrphidae; genus Eristalis; species Eristalis intricaria. The sequence goes on from OZ035875.1 coordinate 17,006,218, forward strand.
TAATAAGATTGTATCATAAAACATCAGTTTTTTACATAAATAAATAAATAAATATGAGTTAAATTTTCACAGACAGTTCAATATAACAAATATTCTAAGAGGATTTTTTCTTAAGTTCTTAGAGGTTTCTGGAAGCCATGCTCATCTAACCATTGAATAAATACACATGCGCGTATTAAACTTTCTTAAACGAAATGTTTTGAAATGTATTCAATATAAAATACACTCATCCTTCGCTTTACCAAGTAGAGACGTTTGTGGAAAAATCACACGCAAATCAAAGCCGTGTAAAACGAATCACTGAATTCATTCCAAAAGGAAAAGATAGATACCTATGTTCAGTTAATCTGTGAGCCATGTAAATCGATAAAGAAACATTGAAGATGTGCTCAGCAATGAGATGATTTCATCAATAAGATTTCCGAAAAGGGGTTGGATTAATTTATTTTTAGAAATACACAAATTAACCATTCACACGAAAACGGAATCAAATAAATCTTCTTTGGAATTTAAGAAGATTGATTCCTTTTCGGTAGAGCTCATGTTATATTACTCTCCGAGTGATTAGCGTAGAATTCACCAGCATTGCTCCGATATCTTAAATCTTGGCAATATCTTAGAGTTTTTGAATAAAGGTTGATTTACTTGTGAGCCGTAGAAAATTAATTTTCGACATTTGCTCTTTCAGTTTAAAAAGCATGGCAGGATATTGCGCCACAGAAACCATGACGTTAATTATTTTGCAGGTGGCAGCACATTATAATGATGTGGAGGTGGTGCACAGCATGATTCACCCACGTGCCCAAGTTAAGCAGAGAGCTTCAGTGTGACAAAAAGTTTCTAGGAATGGTGGCTGGTGCACAACTGGTCATAATTATCTAAAGTACTGCTGCGACGAAGAGGAAGAAGAAGATAATTGTCGCTGCGCCAGTGTCTGTCAGTTGAGACATATAACACTGGGAGAACATTTCTTCCAAGAACTCGAGGATCTAACAAAATATCTTTTTCAGATTTACAAGGATATCAGGATACCTGAACAACACATCAACATGACGAGTACGAAGTAGGAGCTAAGAGGTTACATTCCCCCAAGAGGCATCACAATGGGTCCAGCAGGACCTAAGTGAGATGTAACTTTCCCCCGTCTACCCAGATACTTAACCCTTGGGGAAGGTACATATCAATGATCACAAATTCTTAAAAAGACGATATAGACTTACTGAACAATGGATCTGTCAATTGACCGCCATGTTATTTTGGGTGATTACTTTCTGTGGGGATGAACTCTTTGCTGGCAAACCAAGAAGAGTCTACTGCTATTTGGGAAGAAGTGGTCGACAACTTTGTGTCTAGGAAGGAGTGTATAAGAGCGATGTTGTATTTCAAACTTGATTGCAAAATGTATTCCCTCGATTGAAAACACATAGGTGACCATTTTATGAAACTGCACGTGTTTTAATTGACAGGAGCATTACATGTATTTGATATATTTCGAATTGGTTATTTTGGAATGAAAATCACTTTTATATGCTCAGTAGAACTTGTCAACTTCATTGGCATGGTCGCTGGTGACACGAACATTAATAGACTTTTCTGATATAAACTTTTGCGCTATCGGGAACAAAAATTTCCATCCAGAAATGATGATGTCTTGTTTGTTGGTCCCCGAAATCTCTCTGCAATGTCTGGTAGTGAAACTTGTACGCCGCGTTTCCCACGGGAAGTAGATAGATATTTTGAGAAGCGAGCAGATTTAACTTGAAACGATTTTTTAATTTCCGCCAGACGCCATGAGATAGCGGAATGAAATCCTTTTTGAAGTTTTGATAGTTAAGTTTGAACAGAAGTTCGAGCAACGTAAAATCAAAGTCTTTACAGCCTACAGCAAACTAAATCTCAACTGCTTTGAGTGTGCACTGGTGACTGTGTTATTTGATATAGCAGTGGGAGAACCTTCGTTTTGAACCACCAACGAGGATTAAAGTAAATCTCTTCTCGCCATGGAACTCAAATGATGTGGAAAATCTTTGATGTGATTGTTGGCATGAAAATCGATTTCGAAAAGTTCCTTTTCCCTTCTTCTCTGCTATAAACACTGCACGGTGCTTGGGAGAACGTTACGAGCAGCACCATCAAGGAAAAGAACGACAAAGAAGGGAACCTGTTCATATTTCCTATATTTCCTGCTCCCTTGGGAATCTCGTTTGCTGGGTCCAATTTAGTGTTTTTTATTATTTTCTTCTCCTCAATGCTTCGCCCATCAATGAATGGAAAATGTATGAGAGAGGAAAGTAAATTTACGCTTGACGGATAATTTAGTTGGGTGCCAGAGTACCGATGGCTTGTGTTGGAAATCCTTGTTGTTGTCAAAAAAAGTACTTCTTGACGGTATCGTGTGTGTGATTCGGATTCATCCCTTCCAAGTGTTTGCTTCTGACAGAAATAATTGAGCAGTAACAATAGATTGAAACTGAATGTTCAACAAGAACAACTTCTCAATGATGCCTAGAGAGGCTCGCTGCCGACATTTGGGTATTTATGATGGCCTACAACAATTGATTGGGACGATATCTGGTGTGAAATTATTGCTGGTATCTCTCTCTTAAGCATTTTGAGAAAAGATTCCTAAATTACCATATCCATTAAAGGTCTCTTTCGCTGGGTGTGTACAACTGAAACGCCGAAGATAAACGATAAGAGCATGTCCGCTTAGTTACATGCCGAATTATTAAATCCATTGTAAACTATTCCCTTTTTTGTGGCGCCTAACTGACGGTTAGAAAAATGCATTATTTATGGAACAGAAAATTCAACAACGAGGATAATTACTGAATCCGTAGCTGAATGAGTAATGAATGCATATTTTGTATCTTGTTTTAGATTAATTTACAAACATGGAATATTTTAAACTACACGTGTCTCGTAAATTCGTATAAATGCAATTAATGCCGAGCATGATGCGAATTTTTTTCCCGCTCCGAGGTGTAAATTTCCACGTTAACTAGATGTCCAACATTACATTGTAGTGTTTTAGTGCAATGAAACAAAATGCATGGTATGGTTGGGTGGGTTGATTACACACAACTTTTTACATTTTCGGTTGTATGAAATGAATCCAGCCACGAGCAAGGTAATTAATTTTAGTTTGTTCGTACAAACATTTTAAATTTTAAGAATTTAAAGATTCCATCTAAGGCATAGCACTGGTAAGCACATTGCAACTTAGTTGTACTGCCCGTTTCAATACCAACTTGGAGCTCGGTATTGGTGTCATGGTCGTCATTTCTTAGTGTGCTTTGTGTATGGGCTCATTTCTTCACCCGCGACTTTTCGAAGCCCAGGTATGATGTACATTTTTGAAAAAAGGTCATTTCTAAAAAATTTTACATTCGCTTGTTAATTTTTTGAGATTATTTTATATGATACATAACCAATTCATCACATCTAAACCCAAGAAGTATGAAAAGGAAGTACAGAGCCCATACATGGTACATTAGTTCTTATTACATCGACGTCAGTCACCGCCCCACTCGTCGACCAATTTTGGCCTCACATCTTCGCCGAAGAGTGACACTAAAAATAAGAACTTTTTGATATTACGCATATAGTGTGGGCCACTAAAAATTGGTGCGCAGGCTAGCCACCTACAGGAAACAAGTGTAGGTGCAAGTGTGCTGTGTATGGGCCGCTTAATTGAATAAGGAAATATATTCCGAATCCGGACACAAAGCGACCATTCTGTAATGTGTGTAAGCAGTTATTTTCGAGCCATAGAAACCATTTTAAGCGCCATTCCACACACAATAAAAACACGTTTTAAATTTGCCAAGGAAATAAGAGGATGTGACAAAGATTGGACACGATGAAACTTTCAAATTAGTTTTTTGGGGTACTCAAGCTCGTGTTTAGTATGCTCTGGAAATACCAATTCTATATTTTCATTTCAGAAGGTACATGTGACCGGCAAAAACTCCTCAGGGGATTTTTGCCTCACTTACACGTTTAAGGTCCAGTGTGCTGTCACTTCGTCGGCTCTGCCCGACACTCTGTTGACCTACTCGACTTGTTCGCAATACTCCTCTCTTGATGTTGTTGATAACCTATAACTAGTTGGAAATGATGTCCTTTATATTCATATTCTCTAGATCTTCAAGGCTATTGATAAAAAAAGCTGCCCATATGATTTATTATTGTCACAGTGGGACAGGTTCCGAGATACTGCATCACAGTCTCCTCCTCTTTATCTCTGCAGCTTCTACAGAAGTCATTGTAGGGGGCTCCAAGTCTTCTGACCTGATCTGTAATTAGGTTAGGTAAGGTTAGTGGGTTGACGCAGCGGGGCCGCGCCACACTAAGGTCCTATTGGACCCATTGTGATGTACAATTGGTAAAACCCTTCCTATCTTCTCACTCGCCGGATGATGAAAAACTATTGACTTAAAGGTAATGTTTGGTTGTAGTCCTCTAGCTAGCTCCATGATTTTTCTGTCCACCTTTCTCTTGATGTTATACAGATTTGGGGAAAGCCATGCGATTGCCTGGGATGGGTCGGATACGACCCCTTTCCTGGCAAGTTCATCTGCTACCTCGTTTCCGATTATGTCCCTGTGACCTGGGACCCAGCACAGAGTGACCGAATGCTGTGTGCCAAGAACTTTGAGCTCTTCGCGATAGCTTGCGACTTGTTTGGACTTGAATTCCAAGTCGAAATTGCCTTAATGGCCGCTTGACTGTCAATTAAGAAGGTTATATCAGCTTGTGGTATTTCCAACAATGATATCAATTTGGCCGCTTCTTTGGCAACAACTGCCGTAATCAGGTAATCTGATAGAGCAGTGCATGTTCAACAATTCGGAGAAGATGCCCGCGCCTGTTTCTTTTTCCATCTTTCACCAGTCCGTATAAACATGGATGGAACTCGATTCAGTGATGGGTTAATTTGAGTTCCACTCCTCCCTTGTAGGGAAGTACTTTTTCAAGGGTATTTCGAAGTCAAGGGTGGGGAGAGAGTAGTCGCTTTCTATTTTTTTCAATGTGAAGTCTATCAATAATACATGCATGACCATAGGGGCTGGGGTTCCAGTTTTTGGATTGGGAGATCCTTATGACTCCCTTTGCGGCAGTCCTCTAAGTACAGAGGTCGAGTGAAAAAAGATCCAGTAGCACCTCTAAGCCCGCTGTGGGGGTGGTCGAGATTATCCCTGTCACACCTAGGCATGCGAGTCTCTGTATGCTCGTGAGCAGCATTAAGTTTGACCATATCTGCAATTAGACAATGACCAGTAATTATGCCTACTACTTTACTAATTCCCTCCTATATAGTTCTAAGAAAGTTTTAGTTTTTCGTTTTCGATGAACTACAGGTGACAAATTCCGTCCATCTATGATTGGTTTTGTTAATGACGTCTGTCAGTAGCATTGGAGATTGCATCTGTTCACTATCTCCCATAGAGATAAGCGGCAGAGTTATACGATCATAGAGTTTATCGACCTTACGCCCGCCTGATTATCTATTCCTATTTACGCAGATAGAATGTCTCTTGAATAGCTGATATTTCTCTCTGGAAAAACTGCAGTTGGTTGGGAAGCGCATACTTATACATACTAGTAGTATATAACGAACGCATTAATTAATTGACATTAAGTTGTATAATATGTGGCCCAATAATTTCACAACGGTACAAGTTTTGTTTCTCCCTCTTTAAGGCGTCGCCCCCATACATTTTTTCTAAATTCTTGGTTTTTGGGTTGTCTGTTGCCATGGCGGCTTCTACACGCGTTAAATTGGTCACAATGTTTTTTAATTTATTGTCAGGAAGGTTGAGACGTGCTAAGGGTAGACCAAGTTACGTGTGCTCGAAGTTTGCTGGGGATTTTTCGTATTCTCTTCAATCTTCCTTCGTTCTTTCTTCGAATTGCTGTACTCTTGTAGGGATTCTCATCTCTGTGTTGAATAGTTGAAGCATGCTATACGTAAGTTAAGGAGAGAAGAAAGGGATTACGCATTTGTGAAAAAGGGTCAATCGAAGCTGTACACACAATCCCTCTAACACACAAATATTCACAACTACGAGATCAAGATAACTTTGGCAATTAAAACGTGTTCTTGTTGTCTAATTATGAACAAAAGGAATGTGTTAGTCTCGTGTGGTTAAAATAATCCGTAATCATTTTGTAATTTTAGTAGAGTGTACAAGATCTTAAAATGATTAACAAGCTTAACATACTCGACTTTCATTAATTGTCAAACTCATGATTATTGATGACTGCAACAAGGCAATAACATTCGATCGCCATAACATTACCAAACGCTATCGATATAGAGACTGACATCGAAGATAATGTCTTTCGTCCGCTGTAAGTATTTTTACTTTGTCATCGACAACATTTATAAAATATGTTTATCAAATATGAGTGCCGCTACAGCCCGTAGAGAGCCAGGGCCTAGCTTCTCAGCAACCACTCGTGTTATGCGTGCTATTGTTCTCTCCCTCGTGGAAGGGACCTAGATTTTAATGCCGACTTCGAACGGCGAAGTTGAGAAGCTCTTTTTCTAGACAGGAAATACTCTTTGAGCATTGTCAGTGACTCGAAAGAGGTGGAGCCGTGAAATATGAAAGGTGGTAAATTCAGGTTTCGAACCTGGCACCCTCTGCGTAGGAATCGACGCACTAACCCACTACGCCACGGCGACCCATATCAAAAAAGAAACAGAAAGTATTAATTAAGCAACAACATATAATGATTTTCTGTTTTTTATAGTGGGGTAGATTAGTTAATGCAAAAGTAGTCACATCCTGGTCGATAGGGCTAATAAACAAGGGAACATTACATACAACTTATACAAATTGTACATGTAGAAGTTTCCTGCAGCAGATCATTGCAGTATATTTAGGGCTATTTTTATGATAACAATGTTTCAGGGTCTAAGCAGGCCACAGGCGTTCTCTTGCCAGAAGTGCGATAATAGTCAGTCACGGAATTTTTTAAGCTATTAAATCAAAAATATTAATAAATAATCAAATGGAATGACTTTGCATCTTGTAAAATGCCTAGATAAAAGTGGTAATTTGCACGGTCCCACCTCTTTCTAGTCACTTACAATGCCCCTCTACGGGCTATAGCGTTACCCATATTATTATGGTTATTATAAAACTCCTAAGAATTGACTGCGTTGCAAAGTCAATTGGCCGACTTCTGGGTCGCTGGCACGAGCAGCTTACATAATTCACTCATCCACATGTTTCAAGTATGTGACAGTGCTCGAACAGTAAACCTGTCTTATTTTCCTCTTTCGGAGTCAAGTCAGCATACTGGTAAGAGAACAATACCAGTACAAGCTGGGCTGGAATATAGTCGGCTTAGTACAACGTAACTAGACATAAGTCAAACATTTTTTTCCTATTAGAAAAATTACCACTAGACAGGAAGTCAAATACCTAAATAACAAGAAACAATAAGCAAAAAAATTAATTTCCTTACTTTTGCAATATTCAATTCACGGTATAAATCTTTTCTTACTTTCGAGTTGACCTTTTGCAGATAAAGAGTTTTTCTTGTGGTAGTGTAATAAAAGTGATGATGTATATTTGAAGCAAATATACCAGATTATCATATTGATTAGTACTTTTAAATGGAGAGTGTTTTTATTAATATAGTAATTAAGACTTAGTCGCTATGAACTTAATACGTACAACTACATAAGTACAACCGAGTACAACCCTAAGACTATGGTAAATTGAAGATTGGATAATAATCTCTCAATGATGTAAAACTTATTTGCCGACACGCAGCGCAACATTCTGTTTTCTTCTCTTAAATATATCAATTCGCCCTTCTTAGGGCAACTCCTTCCTTAACGTAAAGGCAATATTTTCATTCATACAGAGTGAAAATCTTTTAAATTATCAGTTATGTCACTGCTGTTTTGCAATACTTGATATTCAAAAAGTCAATAGCCCTTCTAGATAAAGCCTCGAATATAGTAACATGTTTATGTCAAACTTTTACAAAAACTAAAAAAAAAAATCACTGGAACGATTATTAGAAACCGAAAATGATTTTAAAACACATTTTCGAACAAAACACAAAAAAGTAAAATCTTAATTAAGTATAGCTAATGACCCTAAATTGACCACTCTGCCCCGGCCATATTATTTTTTCATAAAATTCATTAGATGTTGTATTCACTGTTGTTAGTTATCACTCGACACCTTATACGCAATCCCACGGAAAATAATGGTCTTCAACTTTTCAACCTAGTGGACAAGCAATTTTTCCGTGACAATCGAAAAAAAATAATTATCTCAGTGGAATATGTAATCCAATTTTTACATAATGTAGCAAGTTAAGAAACAGTTATTTAAATAAAATTAACACACCACTTTATTATTTTTCTAACTTTATTTATATTTCTACTTTCGAATGAATGGTTTGCAATATTGTGCTCTCTATGAGTGTATCCTACCGGCAATTGTTTAGAATTAAGGTTATTACTTGAATTTTGCAATGTATGGCTACAATAATACCATTTTTAAGTCTAAGAAAAGAACCTCTTCTACTTGGGTACATTTTAAAATATGCAGTAGTAGTCGTAGTAATACTACATATGCAGTAGTAGTCGCAGTAGTAGTTCTTCAGTAAGGAATAGTTACAGTGGAAACCAAACTCATCTCATTGGAACTACTAGAGTTTTAAATCTCAAGAAAAGCACATTAACATTAACAGAAATGCTGTATAAGAAAGCCAACTTCCAAAGCTTGCGTAGATCTAAAACAGAATAAACTATAAACTCAGTCAAATACTAGAATCGTTTCAATAAAAAAAAGAAATACTATCTATGGTCACTTTTAAAGATATCCAGAAGAGAGTTGAAGCTTAAATTCTTTCAAGAACCCTCGTTGCGTACTTTTTCCTGCACTCCACTGCTTCAATAAATGCTATTACTACCGCATATTGGTTTTCCTTTGAATGGCCCTTCCTTATGAGTAAGCCCACACAAGAGACCCGTAACACGCATTCCTGTAGATCCATTATTTTCTCAAGAGAAAAATGACTTTCATCACCTTTATTCAGCTAAATGGCGGATTTTTCTCTGTAAAAAGGGCATTCAACAATGGTTTCATATCTATTCACCTGAATAATGATCATTGTTTATTATAACGTGTAGGCTATATCCACACCCTTGGCCTTATTGCGCTGCTACATATACTTTTCTCTCCCAATGAGAAATTGGTTACGTGATATAAGATTTTGGAAATGTTCCTCTGGGCAAGTGTTTTTACAATTCAATTAAGAAGACTGTGTGCTTAAATTTTGTTGTACAAGTATCTGGACTATATACGTCTGACATCTCGACAAATGTGCCTTTAATATGTTGAAAACTGAATTTTCCAGTGAATGTAAACCGAAACCGCTTTGGTTAAGTTGGCTTACATTAAAAAATAGCTTTTTTGTGAAATGTTCATACAGATCAACAATTAATTTGTCTTGGTGTCTGGAAAGCTGCTGAAACAAAGATGGTGCTTGTTGTGCTTAATTTTTGTTCAATTTGTCAGTCACGGATTATCAAACAACCCATCAAATGGTTCGTTTTACATGCGGACGAGATTTGTGAACGAATCATTTGCGACCTAGTTTTTTTTCTAAAATCAGAGAGGGTCTTACGAATGTGAGTTATCAAACTGATGGGGTACGTCATACAATAAAATGAGAATCTTAAATAGAACTGCGACAAGTCAATCACATACATTGGCTTTGGTGTTGTACATAAGCATAGCGGAGAGTCTCTTACTTAGTTGCTCTTCGTTGGCTCTAGCAATGCATGTGCTTAGGGTCCAATGTCAAAATTTCTCACTGGTGGCAACGACGTGTTTCCAAAAATCATCTTTGTTATGGAGTTTAAGACTGATTTTAGATTAGATTTGAAACGATGAACCATCGTCGGTTTCATTTCGCCATTTAAAGTTTATTGCCATTCGCTTTATGTTCAGGATGGATTGATACAGAGACTGTCTTTCTGCTGAGACAGTCATATTATTACAAGCCAACTGCCGGCTGATGGTTACCCGGCATGGTGGTTACTCGTGCTTTCAGAGCACATGAGTCGTTTCACACTGGACACGTTAGCCGTACTCATTTTGCGTAGACTTCGAATCATTTGCATAATGATCAGCCGCCTCGTTTTCGCTTTTTTTATAACCTTATTCCTCTCCTAAACCACCTGCTACTCTTCCTATTGGACCCCTTGTGGCTGGTATTGGGGCTAGCATCAAAGACCTGGCATGAAAATATTCGTCATTGGCTCCGTTATCGATGGGCTGACCGAAATCAAAACCACTGAAAAAAATTCATCTCGTATGCCAAAAAAGCTCAAAATGTGATAAATTCACTGAAGAAAAGAAACCCTTCCTTGTTACAAATGGTATACAGGAAAGCTTCGCCCACTACCCATACCCAATAAGGTAATCTTCACAATAACCAATAGGATACATCTTGAGGATGTATTCTTTCTCAATAAAAGGGGTATGAAATTAACCTAAGTTCTGTTCTAAATAATTTTTTTCAATTTTCAATTTCAATTTTTCAATTTTATTTGTATGAATTCATTTTGCAATTTTTACATTGTTTATCTGCAAAGCCTGAAAGGCTTGTCTGCAGATGACTAGTCACAAAAATGTTGCAAATATATACGTTGAAATTCAAGTAAAACAGTTTTGAATACATTACAATTAACAATTAAGAGTTGGTTAACTTTACAGATATTACGAAGTAGACCAACCGATCTCCAATGGGCTGAAGATGCAATTGAGTACCACTCTCTTGTAGATCTCTAGTTAATCCAGTAAGAACTTCGCCTTCATCTTGGTACAGGTCACGAACGCCGCCTTTGCAAATAATTCAAAATTATAACCAAATTTCCGAGTCAGTGCCGGCAACATTAAGAGCGCTTAAACCATTTTTTTTTTCACGATGCACTTGCTTGAAGACAAGAAATTCATAGTGAACAAATTGAGTCAAACTTTTTGGTCCTGCATATTCCCTGCCCAGTGAGATAATGGGTTGTGCGAGAATATTGGTGGCGGTCAAGGTTCCGTCGCTAGCCAACCGAAAAAGTAAATTCCACTGAATTTCAAGAATTGGGCATGCTAAGACTTATATTAAATGAAGTTACCCTAAGCCACACGATCATATGAAACAAACTACGTTCTCCGATTGGGCTCCAGAATTGTTGGATGAAGATTACTAATTTCTTTGGAATAGTGATAAGCCGCGTCATTGTGCGCAAAATCTTCAAGTGCTTCAATAAACATAACTTCGTGTAGTAATAAACTGAAAACAGACGTGTTTTATCTTAAGTGGTCATAACGGTTTTGCGCCTAGATCGTATGACTTAACACCCCCAGACTTTTTCTTAGGGGGATACTGCGTTGTTGAGTCAGATCCATATTGTTCGCTTGTGTTATTGTCACACATTTTCAATATATTAAAATGTATCGCAATAATAGTTCAATCTTGATAGTTGGATAATTGAACTAAATTTGAAATTAGACCGGTTTCAAAGATCTCATTTTTGGAAAATATAGGTATGAATCATTTTCCTATAACATCATCTTGAAATAGCGGAACTCTAACAACTCAGGATTTATGCCCAAGCGTAAGCAGGCGAATTCTCGCACTTACTCCAACCACCTCATCCTGGGTCTGCCATTTCAGCAGCTTGTATTTGCGACGTTATTATTTAGCATTAAGTTCTTCACTAAAATTGCCTGCGTATTAAAAATTAATGTAAATATATAAATGTGGTCGTCTGGGCGTAGTGGTTAAGTGTGTCGACTCCTACGCAGAAGGTGCCAGGTTCGATAACTGAATTTACCACCTATGACAATTCACGGCTCCACCTCTTTCGAGTCACTGACAATGCTCAAAGAGTATTCCTGTCTAGAAAAAGCTTCTCAAGTGTAGGTCCCTGCCACGCGTGAAAGAACATTAGCACGCACAACACGAGTGGTTGCTGAGAAGCTAGGCCCAGGTCCGCCTCGGACGGTCGCGCCATCCATATTATATTATTATTAAATATAAAAATCGATATAATCGCATGTACGAGTACATTCATTTATTACAATGTTGTACACAAACAGGGGCATATCCATAGTACGTGTATGTCTGCACATAGTATAGGTATATGACCATCCATGTCAATATGTAAAAAGGCTAAAAATAATCATATTACAGTTGATTAACTCCGCTTACTTCCTATTGAAACTTTGTCCCACAATTGGGACAATCATCATTCCAATTCAATTACCCAAACCGTATGTTATTACGATTCGTTCTCCCAGATATTCGAGTACCTACATGCAGGGCCACCCAGTAAGCTTACTGTGGAGTTTCGTGCGCTTAATTCAATTATTTTTCCATATTTGCGTGGAATGCTCGTCTGATTACTTTCCTTCCTGGGAGAACTTATCCCTTTTTACCGTAAATTTATCTTTGAAGGCGTATAAATCATTCAATTTCAAGTAATCGCTACGTATTACAGGGGAGTAATTACATTTTCAGTCTCGATGAGATAATCTCGTCTCGTAGACTCATTCAGGAGAACATATTCCACACAGAGTTGCTTGTGCAGACTGCGTGTGTATGTATGTTTGTTCGTATGTCACTCCAGAAATCGTTACAATTATTTGGCTAAGAAAACGGTTCGCAAGCTATTAGTAGGCCATCGGATTGAACCGGACGATTAAATAGAGTTTTGCGATTGCTGCGATTCGCCAAACCACAAGAGGTTTCAATACATGCTTACAACATGAACGAAAAAATTAAAATCAGAAGAAATGACGGAAGTGAGAAATTGTGTAAAAATAATAACTTAATTAAATTCACAAGTACATTTGGTTTTATACTGAGAGAGACTTAAATTTGATGAAGCAATTTAAAGAGAAACTCTTAAATTGCAACTTCGGAACAATGCTACGCGGACTTCGCAAGCAAAAAACCGTTGTAGGAAAAAATAAGTTTTTCAATTAGTTTCAAACTCCACTCTCTTCATTGGTGCATAAGAAGGAAACTCTGGGATTGGAAAAACTACTTGGGTTGTACTTGAGAGCACTGCTTCTTACACCGGACATACCGAATTGAAGGTTGTTTTTTGTTTTGAGGCGAAGAACTTTAAACAGAGAAAATGGTTTTAATAGCCATGAAATTGAATTTATTTGATATAAATAATGACATGGTATCAATGTTTGAATATGGTTTCGGGCGCGTACATCGCGTTATCTGTCAGAGATACTTTTCTCAGACTCTAGAAAAACACCCAAACTTCTTCTGGACTAAGCAATTAAATTTGCAACTTAAGCAATTAAAGCTGGTTGCTAAAGGGATTGTATCAATTGTGTAGGAATGCACAGTGAAGGCGATAAAGCTTCTGCAGGAATTTTGTGATGATCGTCCATTAGACTGTGGAAGGCAAAGTGCTTTTTAGTTCGAAGGTTTAAATTTTGCAAAAAAAAACAAATGTACTCGTACGCATTGCTCGTATGTACGAGCGACACGTCAAACATAAATACTTTATTTGTTTGTACAAAGTTAGATATGGGTAGGTTATGTAGATGGTTGGACGCATTAAAGCCACTTTAGAATGTGATTCCCATTGGGGGAATGAAACTTCTTAGCATCTGCTTCGTACTCGTCATTTTGATGTTGATGTTTTCCACAGCCACCCTTGTATCCTTACAAACCTAACACGAAATTTAGTTTAGATCCAGCAGGTCTTAGAAGAAATGTTCACCTCTGGAGCAATGACAGAGGTAGTAAGTAGTTTTCTCATTTTCCTCTTCTTCGCAGCCTCGTTTCATGGTACTTCAGTTAATTATGGCCAGTTACTGCTCCAACTACTATCCCTAGCAACTTTTTGTTACACTGAAGGAGTCTTTCGGTTTTGGCACTATCCACTTTGGACCAAAGCACTCGATTAGTCTCTCAGGTGGTTACAGGTTTCCACCTTTTCTTTGCTATATCTATGGTTGTATCAGCCATTTTTTTAGAAACCCACAACGGGTGGTTTGATCTTTAGGAATGCTTGGGATGGGTCGATTTCGATCACAATTCTGGCAAGTTCATTCGCTAACTCCCTGTCGTCTATTGCTGTGTGCTGAGAATCTTAAGCAGCATGCGACCAGATTAGAAGTGATTTCTATTGCCGAGATTGCTTTATTGACTGCTTGACTATCAATTAGAATGATAATGTCAGCCGGTGCTATTTCCAAAATTGGTATCATTCTGGTCACTACTTTGACGGTCAACAGGAATTTCGCTTGGAAACACTGGCATAGTCAAGAAATCTATGTGCATGTTTCTTACCTCGGAGAATAATCCCGCACTCTTTCGCGTCATATAGTCGAAATGGGTTCATATCTGGTACACTTCTCCCATGTCGGAAAATATTTCCGGAAAGGTATTTCAAACTAAAGAAGACTTAGTCAATTTGTAGCTGTAGTCTATCTAATATACTTCCATGTCCATTTGAAACTGGGATTCGCCGATCCTTATGGTTCTCTTTGCAGCGCTCATCTGCCTGTAGACGTCAAGAGACAGTGGGTTTAGTAATTCCTCCAAGCCCGTCGCCGTAGGAGTGGTGCTAACTTCTCCTGTGCCGACTAGGCATGCAAGTCTCTGAATCCTGGTTAATGGCCTTAAGTTGGTGGTTTAATGCAAGAGACTAATCTGCGATAAGTTAAGATAGGTTGTGGTTTGGTCGGCATTATTCTTATAAATATTCTGGTTCTCTGGCACAGGGCACTGGACGCTTTCTTGACTCTTTCGTTGACATTTAGTTTCCAGTTGAGTTACTTGTCTGAGATTATTCTTGTATACGGTGCATAGTTACTTTGATGAGGTGTGAGTTCGCATAAGGATTTTTCGATAATTTCTTCAACGCCTTAATGGGATTGCTACGGAGTCAAATTTGGGTCACATTGGTGTTAAAATACACTTTCATGTCTTGTTTATGGTTGTTATTTGCCGTTTCGCATCCATTACGAGAAATATAAAAAGTTTAGCAAATTGCGATGCATGCAGTTAAACCAACAGCTGCAGTATTCCCGGTTGAGTGCAGGAATATTAAATAAACTTTTTCAGTGTTATGCATTGGCCATAAAATGTTCCAGTTAGTCGTAGTCGTATGACTACTATTTATTCGTGTATGAACATCTCGCAATTCTTTCACATCCACTGCACTCACAAGACCAAGAGTATATCAGAGATAAGTATGCATTCTGCTGTCTTGAAATTATATACAAAATTGCTTACTCTATTAAGAAAACGCTTTGTACTTCAGCCCCCCTTGAAAATAGAAGAGAATTTTCAACTATGAACAGATTCGATTTAATATTCATTCTCAAGTGTATCTTAATTATGCAAAGCAAAACACAATGACAAGGTGCACTTACCACAATTAAAGGCCGATAAAGCCAATACGTCCTTAACGCAGAAATCTATAAACGAAAACCATCAACTGACGCATCCTTTAATCAAATTTCAATTAGGACTCGCGTAAACGTGTAGTTAAGCTGCGATAAAGCACCCATGAATTATGCAAACCGAACGTCTCGAAGCAATAGAAAAGAGTATCACTGTATAAACCCGCGGTGCCTGCTTTGTAATTAGACAACCAAAGATGTAAGCAAACAACTGTAATGTATATGTATCTTAACAATTTCATCTTGTGAAGTGCACTAGTGTACATACCTTTGAAAGCAGAGAAACCCATAATCTGACAACATTTTCATTCAGTGCACCAGTGCGAACCATATATACAGCTCCAACCGATAAATACATGTCGCTTTTAATGTCCCTGGTCCACTTTGTTTGTAGATACATCAATTAGGTAGCACCAACAACAGGTACTTGACAGGCATAGATAGCGGTCGATAAAAGTACATTCTTCAAAATTTATTCGATTGGGCCTGGCATCTCAGTGTTGCGATGCAAATTTATAGAGACATTTTTAAAATGTCAGAATATTGCTGTGATGTAGGCTGCTTTCTGCTCAGAAATCAAGTACAATAGAGATAGCCGACTTCAGAGCCCATTAATGCATTGTTCTTCGACGAATTTGATCGACTTTTAGACAGTTATTTACGAAGCTTTGAGAGTATATGTCCATTAAGCTAGTTTAGGTTAGGTAGGGAGGCTGCTAGTGAATTCAAACACCAACACACTTAGACCATATTGGTTCATTGTGATACCCCTAGTCAGACTATTGCCACTGGTGAACGACTCCAGTGATAGTGCCGTTAAATTGATCCCAACGGCAAATGGTGACTGGATAAGAGTTGAAAACCAGATAAAAGCGTATTAACTTTGCTTTCACTGGGATTCGAACCGGGGACCCGCTAACCAGGAGCATGCACTCTACCAACTGCTCCATCCAGTCGTTTCCATTAAACTAGAAGCCAACACAAAATACTCACGATTTTGCGGCTTTTTTGACTGACATTTTGTATTCATAACCACAGTCTCAAAACTGTCATCTTTTTAGTTTGTGACCTCACTCAGTGGCCGTTTTTGACACTCGACAGATTTGTTGTGTAAATTTACAAAACAATAAGATCAATGAATTAAATTCAAGTTTGCATGATATTATATATGAAATTCTCACAAAGTATATAGAAGGAAAGAAGCTATAATGAATAGGAAAATGTAAAAAATAAATCCATTTTTGTTTCTATGTGTCAAAGTCTAAAAATTATTTCATTTTTCCCGGCTTTAACTTTCTAATGACATGAAAACTCCCGCAATGACGTGACGCACAGCCTCAATAGCCAGGTACACCATGTTTCCTCACACCATGCTCGTAACTAGATATGAATGTCTATTAAAAGTGTGGTCGCAACGTGTAGTTTTACTTAATTGAACTGATCCGTTTGCATATATCCTTGAATTGAGGTTGGGATGAAAATAAAATCGAGTTCAACACAGAAAAATATACCTGGTTCTTTTATGCATTTGATTTTCTTTTTGATAGTAGATATTGTGAATGAAAATTCGTTTCTTATATTCGCATGTTTCTTATATACGTGGTTCTTATATCAGCTCCTTTCTATAGAGACAAGCACAGAAAAGATATGAATGATTCCAGCGAAAGTTAAACTGATGTTGATATTACTATTCTGAAAATAAAGACTGAAAGAATGGCCTAAGAACTCTGATTCCGAATCTGGAAAATTGATCAGAATTCAAAAATGTTACAGGCCCGAAAACATTCAATTTTTTTTCAAACAAAAGCTGAAGTATAAGATGGGTATTTCAATGAATCCACTTTTTTTGTTTTAGGATTAATATAAATATGTTACATCAAATAAACATTTAAGTGGTCTTGACTCTGTCGTTGCAATTATCCTCAGTTTCTATTATTATCTTATATTTATCTTAAGAATGCGTGGCCCAAAATAAACTATATAAAGAGTTAATTGCTGGCAACACTGAAAAAAACAAAACAATTTGATATCTGGTAGCTTAGGATTGGTAAAAAGTAACGACAGTATTTTCAGTATTGAACAATATGTCAAAAAATAACATCCACAGTTTGAAAATTCGTACAATATGTGATCGGAATAGAGTTTTAGCTTCGACGCGATAACACGTGTCTATCGGCAGAAATTGTATTGATGTGACCTGTATGTGGTTGCACCAAGTTGCTCTCACATGCCATACAGACCGTGAAACAATTTGAATTACTGCATGCGACTTTTCTTGATTCCTTTTTCAGGTGGTATTAATCGTTCTCTACATTAGCTGCGTTTTTTTGCAAGCGTATATACGCTTAAATTTCAATTTGCATGTAAAATCCACTAACAACGAGTCCTTTATCCGCTTAACTTACTCATCATATCTATCGCCGCTTAAGGAATAAGCGCGGATAAAAACAATGCTCCCAATCATTAATTTCTGTGTGTTCATTCCTGAATTCATTCATTCATTATTTAGGTTGCTGTATGTGGCTTACACCTGCAGGTGTGGTTGATGTATTAGATCATTTTTCAATTTTTGGCATCCATAAGTATGCAATTTTTGGTATATACAGAGTCTCTGCTATACATTCCGTTTATCTTTCGTAATCGATTCTTTTCATTTGATTAACATTTTTTTATTTTATAATTATTAAGTGTTTTTGCCTTTAAAGTGATGGTCACGTACGTGGTTTAAAGTACACAGTCACAAAACGAAGATTGTTACCACCAAAGATCAATCATCACCTTCCACGACTACATCCCTGACTGCTTAGCAAATGTCGTCGGTGCTGCCAAGTTTTTATGATGAATCATTAAGCGCCGATGATCGTTTTTTTGTGCACTTCAAAATTAAGCGTATATACGCTTGCAAAAAAACACAGCTATTATTTGATTTAACACCATTAGAGCTATTTTTAAGGGGTTATATGAATCAAAGGTCTATGTCAAGACGCCCGCAGCAACACGTGCACTACAGGAAGAAATTAGACGCTGCATTAAAGAAATTCATACACATACACACATTTTCGACAAAATAATGCATATTTGCCAGCAAAACCGTCTAGGCCATTTGCCCAATGTGTTATTCCATAAATCAAAATATCAAAATAATATGTGATTTAGTAAAAGATAACAATAGAAAGACTAAAAGGATGTTTTCTATTTATATACGTTATGTATAAGGCACAATATAAGGTTGGATATATATATACAGTGGACTCTCTCTAACTCGAACAAGTTATGGTATTCCGTAAAAATTCGACTAAGTGGATTCCCCCACTGTATATGTAACAGAAAGAAAAAATTCAAATGCTTAAAACTGACGTCGGTCAATCAGAGCTGTGTATAAATTATGATGTCGTTCTTTAAGCAATTTGTGCCGTTAAGACAAAGTGGTGAACATTACCATGTCAAATAACTCCAATATAAATAATGCAACATCGATTTCAATGAATTGGCGGATGATTTGTTTCCCTGCGATTGCCGTACTTTAAGAATTTATGGGACCTCATTAAATCTGAGTGTGTAGTGGTGTGCGTTGAGCGATTGCTTTGTATACCAATAACTTAGAAGCCTTGCGAAAGAATGCACTGTTCCTAGAATTTTAAGTGATTTATATAATTTATTGTTTGGATGGATATCCCATATTTGTGGTGGGGGTTGCACGGCCCAATAACTTTACATAAAGTGAGTGGCAAAGGCTGATAATGCAAACGTTGTATACCGCATGGAAGTATTTGGGGATGTGTGTTGTCGATACAATGGAACATAGGGTGGTTTTGTCGGCAATTCATTAGCATACATCATCTAATTTCTGCAAAATGTATTGATGTGTGCTTTTGAGTAAATCATCCTGAAAAACGATAACAAGCAGTGATACCCCTTTTGTTGTTCAACCAAGAAAAGACTTCCTAAACCATAACAGGCTAAACATGAAGGACTTAGGACAGAAACCAACGTCTTTGATGAGTCTGAAAAAAAAAAGAAACCAAATCAGAATACACGAACTACATACACTCATGCTCATACAATTAATCCACATATGCGATAAGGAAGTACTTGCCGTAGAAATTGCTACTGTTGCAATGAATGAACCTGAAATATGTTAAAACTGCTAAAGAGCAAGAACATAGCTTATCTATATGTCCAACAGTGAACAGTAGCTATAATAACCCAAACAAAGAGATTAAAGCGGAACGGCGGAACTAGATTAGATGTGAGACAGTAGGTACTTCTTTATCGCATATGTGGCTTAATTATATGAACATGAGTGAATAAAGAAAGAAGAATTTTGGAGACAAGTTCTGATCATGATTTCCGGAGGAAATTTCCAAGCCAAGGTAACAAATTAGTCGATCGCCTACAATGTATAATGAGGTTTAATACTTACTTACTTAAGGTGGTGCTACAGTCCGGAGTGGACCTGGGCCTCAACCACCAAGCCCACGTCCACTCCACGCAAAGTTGGTTCAGGTTCGTTTCCACTTGCATGCTCCACCTGAGTTGCAGCCTTCCTCTACTGCGCCGTCCCTCTGAGCATTGTTTTTCATCCGCTCTACATGACCTAGCCATCTCAATCGTTGGATCCCCACTCTTCTGACTATTTCGATGTCGCTGAGCTTTCAGCTTCAGTACAGTTCGTCGTTATATCCTCTCCTCCTCTCACCATGCAGACGGGACCGATAATTACCCGAAGAATTTTCCTCTCAAAGTAAGCAAGAGTACCTTCGTCCACTTTTGACAAAGTCCATACATTGCGCCATATAGCATGACTGGGACGATCAAGGTCTTATAGAGGGTTATTTTGGTTGTGCAAGAGAGGGCTTTGTTTATCAATTGCTTTCTTAGCTGAAAGAAGCAGGGATTGGCAAGAGTTATCATTTGTTTCATTTCAGCACTGTAACAAAGTCTTCGACTACCTCAAAGCTATATTTGTCTATCGTGACGCTCTGTCAAAGACGTCGGTGTTGGGAGTCCTTTCTCGTTGACAGCATATACTTCGTCTTGCCCTCATTTACCGTTAAATCCATCATCGCGGCCTTCTTTGCAATACTCACAGAAGTACCATTGACATCACGCTGTGTTCTTCCGATAATGTCAATATGGTCGGCATATGCGAGTAGTTGGACGGACTTCTGAGAGATTGTTCCCCTGGTGTTGGCCTGCGAGTTTCGAACAATTCTTTCAAGAAAGATTTTGAAGCAATCGCATGACAGCGCGTCTCCTTTTCTAAATCATTTTTTGATACCAAAGGTCTTGGTTAAGTCTTTACCGACCTTGATGGAGCAGCGTGCACTCACCATCGTTTTCCTACATAAACAGACGAGTTTGTTAGGGATACCAAAACTAGATATTGCGCTGTAAAGGTCGTACGATACGCGGCCCTTAAATCGATGAAAGGTGGTGGGTATCGATCTGTTGCTCCTGGGTTTCCTCCAAAATTTGCCGTAGTGTGAATATTTGATCGGTGATGCATTTTCCTGGCCTAACACCAAATTGCTCAGAAGACTAATGCCTCTGCAGTTGCCGCAATTCAGAGTGTCTCTCTTTTTTTCGACCTTATTTTTTTTCCTCCGACCATATTTCACAGATATGTTGGTGAATGCTCCTTACAAAGTCATCGCCTACTGCTTTGAAGAGCTCGGCCACTAGGACGTCAGAGTCTGAAGAGCTCAAGGACCTATGAATCGGGTGATTTGTGCCAAAGTCACGATTTCAAACAGCAGATTCCATTCAAACCAAAAAATCACAAGAGTCCCCAATTAGCCATTAACTTAGATGTTCCCGACAAAACAGGCAATATCGTGTGACGGATATGAGGACATTTCCTTTCATAGGGATTAACTGCTTTTGGCGGATCTAATACAAAAAACCCGTTTACGGTTTTTGTTAGGAATTGAACAGGTTGCGTTGCGACTAATAGGTTTTCCTAGTTTGCAGCTCACACTCCTGGCTGTAAAAGTATTCGCTTTAGAGTGCAGTATAGCGGGAATGAACCGCCTGGTACAAATTTGGTAACTTAAGCTTACCAGTTTCCCTGGTTTTTGTCTAGCTATAGAGGTTTTCTACGTGCATTTCGACGATTCAGACAGACAGCTTTAGATGTGATCGAACTCATATGTACTTGATATGGGTTTTCAGCTAACCGTCTCAAGCAAATACTCTTCACGAGTAGGAGAAAATTGAGTGGTCCGGCCCAGCTGAAACTATCCGTTTCTCCGTTGAAACCAAATAACTGGGATCTTCTCGCCTCCAAATTGCCTTCCCTAGTACGATTGGCGCTGCACTTGATGCATTGCTGCATCTCCCCCGCACTCAATGCCATTTTCTGTCTGAAAAGGAGTGGTCTTTGGTACAACACGCTTCGAGGACCCTCCATTTCATTTGACACCTTATGGATTTTTTTTTTTTTTTTTTTTTAATGCAATTTTATTTAATTCTATTTATATTTCTTACTTGCTAGACAAAATTACTTAAAACTAGCTTAACTAACTTAAGAATTCCAATTGTTCTTAATACTAACCTACTGACCCTATGCGGGTACTCAAAGCTAATCTAATTTATGTTATAAATGTGCCTTTCGGCTTAATCTACGTTTTTTTTAGTCTTTAGTGACAATCTTTTATTTATTTATTACTTTGCCAAGAAAACTTATAAAAAACTTGGCTAAACCTAACTACTTAACCTACCTTATACTAACTTACCCTAAAATAAAACTTAATACTATCTTAACTATGTCCGTAACAGTACGGACACGTGCACCAGGGCGTATATGTTGTGTATATGCATAACATATATAATTTATACGCCGTGATGCACCTTTTTTTTTTTTGTTTTTATTTCATATATATATATTTTTTTTTTTTGGATTTAATGTTTTATTATTATTATTATTATTATTTTTTTTTTTTTTTTTTTTTCTTACATCTACCTTAAAAACTATGTAAGCTGGCCACTATGGTCAACTACCTGATCCTATGGAAAAGCTAGCGGTGGCGGAGGCTGGTTTTGGTGTAACCACCAGTAAAATTGCCGTTCTTTGGCAGACTCTTTCCTATGTCGAGCGGGGATCGCTCTACTGAACCGGAGGAGATCCTCGTGGGTGCGAACGACATCCGGTTCGTATTGAAGTCGCCTATCCACTGTTCGGCGTACGACATGGAAGATGATAGGACATCCTTGTGGATCCTGTATTAGGCCAATTGTGTCTAGATAGAGGAATGCTTCTGGAGGAATAAAGCCGTTAAGGCGCACCCTTTCATGGTACATACTATTGGGGTAGTAAGCCCCAAAGATCAGACTGTTGGACGAGGTCATAGCTCGTGCAGTGTGCCTTCTGATTAGTTTAATAATAAAATTATCTACCCTATTCACGTTTGCCTCGTTGTACAAGACCTCGTTAGGGTAGTACTTCTTGTACTCAGACTCGGGTGTGCGATACAGACGGAGACAGCTCCTAAGACACTGCCTCTCGAACACCCTCATCTTTTCCATCTGGGAAGGACTCACGTTGAACCACAATGGACAACCTTACACCATAATGGGCCGTACTAGGGCCATGTAGCAGATTACCTTCACTCTGGTATCAAGTTGGCTGCTGAAAAACAACCTTCTTGCCGCAGCAAAGGCTTTTCTGGCTTTCGTCAGAGCAATATCTATATGTTTGTCAAAATACAGATATTGATCCAGCCAAATGCCTAGATATCTAACTACACTTTTTACAGCTAACGGCCGACCATGCGGGTCAACTATGCCGAACTTACGCCAGTTTTGGCGCGTATCCCGCGATGCCCTGTCCAACGGGGTCCGGAAAAGACTAGTTTCGCACTTCTGGAAGTTGATAAGCAGCTTCCAGTCATCGCAAAATCTCTGGATTTTCTCGAAGTCACGCTGCAACAAGATGTTTATTACCTCGACCTTCGGACCTGATCTGTACGCAACTAGGTCGTCGGCGTACGCAATTAAGTGCGGCATGGAACCTATAAGATCTGAAGTGAATATAGAAAACAAGATCGGGGAACCGATGGCCCCCTGTTGCAGACCGTTTTTGATGTTAAAGACCGTAGTGGAAGTTACGTCACCATTTTTCACAACGAACTTTCTACCTGTTATCATGTCATAGACCATGTATAGCAATGGTTTACTTATGCCAAGCCTGACCAGCTTGAAGAAGAGGCCCTCCAACCAAACGGTGTCGAACGCCTTCTCCAAGTCAATCAGGCAGGCACCCGTGCACTGATTTTTGTTTTTATTCCATTGTATGTCGGACACCAGTTTTGACGCGGCATTAATGGTATCATGCCCCGCTCTGAATCCGAACTGGTTGTCCGGTATGATTTTCTTTTCATCAGCTTATGGATATGTTGTCTGACGCATGGACACCAGTTCTTCAGTTGCGGCGTACATGTTAAGTCGACTTTGCCTGAACTAGGGACTGGCTCAGAATTTGAGCCAGGAAAGGAATGTAGTCGGATCACTATGGATTTCTCCTAGGCCAATGAAGAGTCATTAGACTGCATACCTCATTAGGAAAATTTGCGTCGGTTTTCCAATCGGAAACCTATGCGATCGTAATGCCTACGAACTATATGAGGAACAAGTGGAAGGGTCGAATTATTTGTGTCTGTAGTGAAAGCCAAGCTGGACTCAAGGCATTGCTCAACGCTATAACAAGTTCCAGAATAGTTCAGGAATGCAATTCCTCTCTGAATTTGATCGGCAGTCAAAAAAAAACCTTAATTAATGTTTGTGAGGATCCCGGGTCATCACGGGATCGCTGGAAATGAGATTGCCGATCAACTGTTGGACAAGGACGGGAGGAGACATTCTCAGGACCTGAACCTGGGCTGGGAATACCTGCACCTTGGTTAGAGCTTCCATCGATGGTTGGGCCTCTCGATAACACAATCTGAGGTGGCATGCCCCTCTAGGTTGCAGAGACAGACCAAGCACATGCACCCAAACGTTTTTAAGTAATCTGCGGCTTCCTTGCTATCCCTTGACAGAAAGACTGCAGACGATTTATAGGTGTAATAACGGGTAACCACAAATTTGATAAGCAGCTAAGTGTGGGGCGTCTAAGCTGGGAAACCGTCTGCGACGCCTGAGAAGAAGACGATGACACTGGTGAGTAATTCTTCTGTCACTGTCCCGCCTCTGTTCGGATCAGGTGTCAGGTTTTCGGACATCCGTATATAATGTATGAAGTATTGTAGTGTCGACTGACGAGTGGGTCCCCACTTATTAGTGTTCAGATCACAACTGCTCGTAGAGATAACAGCTTAAATGCATTGCAAATGTCAGGATTATTACGAATTATGACACGTCCAAGAGCACCTCTTACGCCGTCACGCTCCGCCGTAGTGTTTCCAATGCAATACAAGAGTGATACGGGCTTTAGGGTTGGACTAAAAATTTGATTTTTCATGATAACTACTCATTCATGAACTCTAAAAGCGCAAGTATGAGTCGAATGGAAAAACCTTGTTGACCTCAAGAGTCATGTATTTTTGAAGAACTCTTGTTGAAATTACTGCGACATTGAGTATGACGCAGATATGGTTATAAACAAATTTAACAAATGGGCAGTACCGTCAATTGTATCAGATGTAATTTGCCTGCCCTTACTCCAATATTAATTATTTTTAAGCTGTCGATAACAACCCCGTGCGTAGGAATGACTATATTTATGGTTTCGTAATAACATAAAATATACGCACTTGTAATTGAACGCGCATTAAGCTCTGCTACTTTAATCCACTGAACAAAGTCAAAACGATTATTCATAATTACGCAGATACTCATGAGAGTGTTAAAATATCATTTAAGGTAAATGTCACAACAAACACTGACCATAAATAATACACATTCAATGAAGGGTGTATATATTGTAAGTTTGATAAATTAATATCTTGTTTCTCTTACATACATCCGCGCGATGAACATGGAACGCCCCAAGAGTTGTTGTTGAGGAAATGTGGGAAATGGCCGAAAAGATTGGTTAACATTGCGTAATTTCGGCTATTAGATACTTATTCATTTGAGGTGGTCCCATTCACTTGGACGTTGGTTTATCAGGGTGGGCTTTGATGAGTTATGTGAACAGTGAGTATCTACAGGTCTATCATTATTTATCGTAACACACGAAATGTTGCAGGACTGTTGTATTCACATATATTAAAGGCTTTGTGTGATATTAATTTGATCTTAAGTTATGCTGCATATGTATGAATGTGCTCTGAATTAATAACCCATTCAACGTTAAACGTAACTGAATTGTAATACTGATTAAATGTGTAGGCACTTTTTGAGAAGAATATACCTTGTATCATGGTAATAGTACTCGATTTTTGTTTAGAAAGGAATTGTATGGGTGCTGTTTACTTATTCGAGTTCGATAATTGCAAAGCCACCCTGAAGCTTTCTCTAACAGCTTTTTTGAGATACAGCTGTTGGATATGTGTTTTGTGCTAGTAACACTTAACTTTCATAAATGCGAGCTGATCTTTTTTCCAAAAAGTCCTTTTCTATACAAAGCTGGCGTCGATTAAAAACGATACCAACTATCAATATACATACACTCGGCCGCATAAGTCTGCGTACAACGCAAAACACTAGGAAACATAAAATTCAAACGCTTGTATAACAGCTAATATGGATATTTATGCCGTATACGAAAAACTTGATCTCATCAGAAAATAGGTATATGAAACACTTATTCAATTGCAAAAACCTTGAGCTTCAGTTTGTTGACATCAGAATTGTATGACTTAAGATTGGCTATGATACCCAACTTCTTTTAAAATCCTTCTTATTTTATCAACAGATACGGTTTTCCAAGAACTTTCTTCTACCTCAAGCTTAAGGTTGATGGGCATTTATTATTAACTGGACGATTCGTTATCTCTGAAAATCTTGGTGATCTAAGTGAATAACAAGGGGAACAGCTCCATTAAGATATTTGGACTTTGGAGGAGCGGTACCAGGGTCACTAGAGTGCCAAAATTATGGCCGATTACTATTCCCTTGTGAAGGTTGAATAAATTAATTTTATTTGTATACGGTGTTTTCGTATTTAGCCATCTATCGGGTAAAAACGTTTGTTTTATGTTAGTTCGCTCTACATTTTTATATTGAAATGTTCGCACTCAGCCTTTTATTCGTGCAAGACAAATTTAGAATCCAGCGTTCCAATTCAAAATCTTACTGTAAGTACTAAATATATTATATTTAAGTTTTATAATACAATTGAAATGAAAATATAATGAAAAAAGACACTACGTGCCGAAACAGTCTTGATTATTTTCTTATCTGTGGGTCATTCCTGGTAAAATGTTTGCCTTAAAGTTTCAACATAAGCTTATATGCATAGGTAAATGTTTACAGTGAACAAACTCAATTTGATCCGACACATTTTACGATTTGCACGATTTTGAGTTCAGTTGTTAGTGTTTAAGTTTAAGTATTGTAACAGCAGAATTAATTTAGTTGATATTTTAGGCTATAAATAACCTATAAAGTCTATCTTTTCATTTCTCGCCAGGTATATACTATACACTCTTTTAGGAAAAAATGAGTTTATAAATAAAATACCTTTTTATAAATGCTTTATTATCTAAGCAATCTCCGTCATTTTATTTATTTTTATTTAATTCCTCAGACAAAATTCATGTTTTGCGTGCTATTGTTCTATCATGGAAGGGCCCTACAGTTTTATGCCGACCCCAATTGGCCGAGTTTGAGAATACTTTTCTAGACGGTTATTAACCTTTGATCATTATCAGTGACGTGCAAGAGGAGGGACCGTGAAATTTATTTGTCGTACCGACCGGGAATCGAACGTCGACGTCGTCGTCGATTGTCGGCAACACTTAAAGAAATGCATTTGGCAGTGGATGGCTTAGGATGAGGTAAAAGTGGAACGTAACACCATATAAAAAGTCTTCTCAACGTCTTAATAATACTAAAAGTTCTGGGGCCATCGTTCGAATATTTCATACAAAATAGGGCGTATGGATTCCAAAATCAGCATCGCAGTGGCTGTAATCACCGAACACTGTCTCTTGGGTCTACGCTCGAAAAGACTGAGAGAGTAGTCTCTCTAATCATTTTTGCAGAAGCTGCAGATGAAAAAGAGGCGGAATGTGCGGAACACCTTCTTTCCAGCTGTCCTGCACTCGCCTTAGCTATGAAAGCCACTCTAGGCTCCAACATTCTTTGATAATCTTACCGATCTGAGAGAAATACCAATCAAATCGCTACTGGATTTCACTGACAAATCTGGCTGGCTGTTGTAGAAATCCCGCCGCCCTAACCCCCTTGGTGTAAACCCACGTGGCAGTACAACGAGCCTGCTTCGGCCTAAGTGCATCAAAGCCAGCTTACTGCCTACCTACCTACCAACCATGGTCGTATGGTTGGCCGTTCAAATGCCAATATCGAAGCAGTGTGTGAGAGTGTTGATGAAAATCCCGGAACAATATTTCGTCGTCGTGGACAAGAATTGTAAATTTCAAGAAGTTCTTGGCAGCATATACTCATAGATTATCTATGTATATATAAACAATTCACACAAGAGCTGAAGCTTAATGACCATGCACACCGAAGAGTTGTTGAACGGATTATGGAACATCAACAAGGGGTTATTTCAAGTCACAGGTCTATGTCGACAAGGAGAAAGTTAAACACTGCCTCTGTTATATTTGATCTTAAGACTAAAAACTTCTGTCTTTAATTCAAATCTTGACTGCAGGCTATGGTTTATAGTCTACTCTTTTTCTTAACGATGCAAATAATATGCTTCAAGTCAACTGTCTGATATGAAATATTACAAGTAACTATTATCAAAGATACTGCCGACTAACGGCAAGGTCGGTTCGGATAACTGTAATCTCAGACCCATGATACTAAAGCCAGCTAGCCCCTAGAACTGATCGATAACCAGATTTTACTGGTTATCCGAGTAGATTATCCACAAGCGAATCAACCGTACGTGAATAAACCAAATAATCTGTCAAACACAGACGAAAAACCTGACGTGATTACGACATAGCTATCTAGTTGCATCAGAAATCATATACAATGCAGAAAGTCCCAAATCTTGTTCCATTTCGCCTCTCCTGAGATTAACCATTCCCTGGATTGACCATACACCTACTCTCAAAAATGCCACACCTACTGTCTCTCTGAATCGCCTAAGAAATAGGTAAAAGCGTGCTGTAGGCAAAAAGCATTCGTTTCCATCCTTGGAACGAATTAACGCTGAAATAATGCTTTAGAGGCGTCGCCGCAAACCTCTCATTGTATGGTTTAAATTACCGTGATAAATGCTTTGAATTCCTTGGCTGTGTAGCTTTCCATGGGATCAACGACATGTCCAGCTTGAATGGTGTTTATTAGGTCGGTGTTTCATGGTCGATGGCCGGACCTGCCAGAATGCTAATTGGATATTTCAATAAACCCTTTTGACAATGGCAGAGGGTGGTTGATGTAATTGACCTGCGATAATGTACTTACGTGGACAATCCGCACATCTCATACTGAGTGCGGAGGCGCATACAATAGTTTACATATGTACACTCCCCCACAAACTCCCGGAGATTTATAGAGGAAATTAAGAGTTTGACTGGGAGTTAACAAAAATAATAACTTTTTCGAAATTGTTTGTAAAATCTGTAGATCGAAGTGAAAAAGCGTCTGACATTATTTTCTACTTAAAAAATGTCATGAGTTCATGCATAAATGCAAATGCCCTGCTCGGCAGTTCAAGCAAATAACTCTACGTGCTGTGATGTTTGCGATGTGTGTTTTGTTGAACTCAAATTGCTTTCAACTCCATATTTTCACTGAAAATTGACTGTTGCATTTCCCCTTATATGACAATATTGTTTGTTATCGTGTATTGTTTGGTCATCCATACGTCGATGATAGCCAGTCGGCGTATACTCTACGAAGAACGATAACGTAATGTTTTTTTAAGAAACTTTATGTATTATTTCAGAGACTCACACGCCGATGCTTCTGGCATTATATTGTAATCGAATTTGATTTTCTTGATTTTGCAAGTGCTTATTTTCAAGACTAAGATTTCCGGAACGGAACTGATATGTAAACTGTTACGTAAGTTTACCCCTACATCCTTAAATGCATTATTCATGTTTTTTCACTGCTAGTGACACATTGTGTCCGGGATGAAATTCGTAAAGAAAGAGAGTACAAATTTTAAACGATGCATCGTCACATGGTGGTCTTTTTAATACAACACTAGGAGACCAGAAAGAAAAAAGAAATACATATACTTCTCGAATTCCGCTAAAAAAAAGCTGTTGATACCCAAATTTCCTAATTGTTGTAAATGTGTAAATGTCATCAATTAAGTTTTGCTCCTCTTAAATACCGCCCGTTCATCTGTGGACAACCACGACCGCTCCATCACACAATGAGCTGAGGAAGGCCTCCTCCGGTTCAGTATGGCGGTCTCACGGCGGAATATACGGGATGTTGCAACGCAGCATCGAAAATTTTGGTGGCTGGGCAGCGAAGGAACTCCATCGGCGAACCCTTTAGACCCGGGGTAGAAAGGGTAGTCCGGATCTCCGTGGAGGAGCAGTCGGTCATTGTCTTGCAGCGAATTAGATGCAAATCTAGTAGCAGCAACCTATGGCCGACCTATTTAGTCTAGTGTAGTGTGAGGTAGATTTTAGATGAAAATGCAGAAAAAAATATATAAAAAAAAATAAAAGTATACACAAGCGTACACCATTCAGTACCTATGTGTATACATTGTATATTTCAGTATATGGGTATGCATTTGTATATATCTTGATATATATACATAAACATATGTATGTAGTTAAGCTTATGTTAGTTTAAGTTATTTTTAAGGTAGTACGCAAGTTAGTATACAAATTTCTTAATAAAATAGTTAATTTATTAAGTTTCCTACAATTTTTCTTAATATTAAGATGTACAGTTAAATTGAATTTCATTTCGTTAAACAGGCATTGTTAGGTTAAGTCGAAAGACATAGTTTAATAATAAGTTTAGCTAAGAGAGCCCGCCGAGGGCCAGTAAGTTTAAAAAGGAATCATTGTCCGTTAAACTAGTTTAAGCATTTTTGTCTAGTATTGAAGTGAATGGATAAATAAAAATGAATTAAAAAAAACTGTTCAAAAGGTGTAAATGAAACAAAAAAGTTAGATAATTTTTGAATACAATTTGGTTTAGTTAAAATATATGTTACTAATTAAATTTTAAAATGCCTTTCTATAGAATTGATATCTAACCTTTGGATCTTGTATATATGCAAATATATATGAACAGGTTCTCAAATTTAAAAGAGAGAATAAAAGCTCGTTCGACAAGCGTAAATGTGATGCATGAGGAAATGGTAAATCTAACACTACATTTTGACAGCTGGAGTGCAATTGATACCTTTCCCAGCAGCAGAATCACAAGAAAAAATGTTATTGAATGAGTCGATACGTCGATCGGCAGTCTATAATTCCTAAAAAGTCTTCCCTATCTGGAGATGCTAACCACTGATGCAGTTAACAAGCAAAGGCAGCAAGAAAAACTACTAGCTACAGATGATTACCTATACCGACATGACTCATTCAAATATTTACATGTCTTTTCCCAACGGACGCTACGCAGATACCGCATCCATCTTTCAAGTGGACCATTGCTCACAAATTCATTCGTCTATCGATTACACAGTCAATCCGATTGTCATCCATTTTTCTCGCTTTTCAGTTGAATTAAACACCATTCAAGCCGTTTGAAGCACTCTTGGAAAAATTTTAACTTAAAATTCATTATACAAGTGTCAAGAGGATGAGGAGTATTATTTAAAGTACTTCCAGTTAAAGCCACAGTGGCTTTAACCAATACTCGGAGTATCTAAAATCGAATCGATGTTGAGTTCTATTCCACAAAATGAATAATTCATGAACTCAATGCGTTGTTTATTTGGACGATAGTATGAATTCTGAATTATTCATGATATCCTTATATGCCCGACGAGTAGTAGCACTAGTTCTCTCCCATTATCCACTTCAAGGTGTGAAGTGGTGCTCAGCATAAAAATGGGCGATTTTTTTGCATCAGCTAAAATATTTAATCTGATGAAAAGAGAAGTTATTTCATACAGTCGAATAGGTGTTTAACTTTCAAACTTGGGTCTGGTGATAATGCCGAGACATTATTTGAAAAATAATATGAATTAAGGTTTAACATTAATTTGTCTTGGATGGTAAATGTGGAAATAAGTTATGCAGAAGTAGTTGGAAAACTTCTTTGACTCAAATTATATACACATATATGCTTTTCGTATTTTTTAACAAAGGCCTTTTTATGTGTTTTATTTTTAAATTTTTACTTTATTAGGTCAACAAAATCCTCCCGTTGTTTATTTCATATGTAATTCCAAGCCTAAGACTAGGCAGCTTTTAAATAGAATAAACATGAGAAATGAACAAGCTTAATTTTCAATCATGGAATTTCTCAACTCTAGTGTTCATCATTTCATATTCTTCCCTTTGGTGTAGAGCCCTTTACATTTTGAAATTTCTTCTCCTCAAATGCCGGCCTTTCATAGACCTATCCATCAATTTCTGGCTCTATTCAAAGCTTCGTCTTCCAGTTGTTTCCTTATGGAACTAAGAGGCGTGTACGCATACGAGATTGTTAGGGTTTCCCCAGCTCAGATAATTTTTTCGACTGCGAGACTGTGCGCTTGCTTGTTCTCGTGGATGCCAGTATACGCTGTACCCAGGATAAGGTCATCGAACTCACGAAAGTTAAATTTATGAAATTGTATGAAATTGTTAATAATGTTGTCCATATACAGTATATCCTCTCCCCTTTCAAGTCAATGAATAGGTGCAACACTCCAATATATTTTCCTTAAAAACTAGTTCCCCCATGTCCGCTTTGGAAACGTTTACAATTGACCCTGTTTTCCTGCATACCCTGTGCTTTGATTCATTGCAGAGAGCATATCCACGTACGTGCATGAGAAATTCCGTGAGATACTTTGAAAGCATATATTGTCCACTGCTCAAACCCCTTACATCCTCATATACATATGAGGAAAGGAAAATTACAAATACAAATACTAATTTCTTTTACATTCTGCTTCTGAAAAAGGTGACATTTTTGGTCAAAGTCAACAAGTATTCGCATATAATCCCCATGCAGACCGCTGGCCATGTTCACTCTCTATCTCAAAATGAGAATGGATCCCTCTCTGAAAGTCCCATTGGACTTGAGTCCGTTTTGCGATTGTTATTGTATTTCGAAATGTTTTCTATTCATGAAAAGAATACTAGTGAATATAATGGGAACGATGGAGTCGATTTATAAGCGTGCGACTTAGAAGCCATTAAACATACAGATTGTTATCTGGATTCGTGCCGTCCATGCAAATTGTTTGTAATTTCATTCCAGTTATAATCGAAATTGTACCCCCGGGAAAGGAAGGGAAAATTGAACGAAAGGGATCGATTTACCATTTGATTCAACTTTCCCAATGGACATTTTAAGGTGTTTATTGTAATTTTTTTATTTACTTGTTACGGTCCAGGAATAACAATCAGTTAAGGGTACGAACCTAACAGATATAAGCACATTGATAATGCCGATATCATATACCCTCTGGATTGTCCTTGTCCTGTAAATTTTAATTAAACGTTACCCTACTTGGAATTTTCGTGAGTAATGGTTTCTGCCTTAAAGGTAAGAATACATTTTTGTGCGCTGAAATTGATTTATGGCGTTTCACATAAACGGGAACGGCATGTCATGTCTTTGACTAACGATCGTTGTGTGTACATATACTACCTGAATATGGTACATATACCATGCAATAAGAAATTATAGATATTGCAGTTCACAAAGTTCAACGACATCACAATACATTACGCTTGAGAATTCCGCCTAAAGTTCAAAACGTGTGTCTACTTACTTATCTTACTTTGTGCTTATGAAATATTGGACCTCCTATTCCTTTGCGATAATAATTATAAAATGTATGTGGTAAGACATCTTTCTGAAAAAGAGAGGTTAAATAAGAAAAGACAACCACCCAGCTTGAGTGCGGAATCCAGAAGAAGGGGATTGACGTTTATTGACATTTATATAGGGACATATTCCAAACGAAATTGACAATGAGTACGTTCAGAATGACTTAAGATTATGAAAACGATCAGAACTTTAAATATTATATTCATCATTAGAAATAAAACATCAGCATGTTTATCACTGTCGCATATAGATAGGTAGGTATTGAGGAGCCACTTACAGCTTGCTTGCAGTCCATATACACATGGAATATCCTTTCGGGGCTTTGCCCTCATTCTTGGTTTGAAGAATCAATTACCACCTCCATGAGACCGTTCTGCACCATTGAGCATTTAAAAAAAACTCAGATGCAACTTAGAATCCCAGGAGGGTTATTGGCACAATCCAATTCTTCTAACTCGTTGAGGAGGTTATTTCCCAACAATTTTGATCTTCTTGGTGCCACTTGTTCTTCGTCCTTGCTTATCATTCAGATATCGTTATGAGGAATGCCTAGGGGTAGTGGGTATCTTGTTACTGTGTACGCTTAGAACTCCCACTACAGAGCCCACATAATTGTTACATTAAGTATTCAAAGAAAGTGATCTCCTTTTTTTGGGTGTCGGCTGTAACGTTCGAGCCAATTATTGGCAGGCTTGTGTTTTTTTTTTTTTGGGATCATGACAACACACAGAGTCTAGTATAGTCGGCATTAAATGAATGGGGGTAATAACCCTGAGCAACATCGAAAATATCACCCATATCCCAAGTGGTGATGCTTATAGCGTATACTTAGCAAATAACAGAAAAAATGATTTGGCTAGCACGTCCAAAATCATATATAATGGAACTCTTAGTGTATTTACTTCCCGCAACACTTGGTTGAGGATAACCATTAAATTACATCATTGATGTATAAAAAAGTCAAAGAAACGTTTTGATTTCTAATGAATCTACAAAATTGCGTGTATTTGTGTTAATTTTACTAGTTATATTAGTGGACTCCTTAAAGTGAAATAAAGCCAACAACTTTCTTCTTCATTATTATTCGCTACTGTCCGGGGTGCGCCCAACGCAAGGAAGATCAAAGATTGAATGCAAAACTTTGCTCTCGAAAAGACAAAGGGCATCTTCATCTGCTTTTGAAATTGTCCAGGGTTCCCCACTGCAGAGCAGGACAGAGATGATCAAGGTCTTAACCCACATGTCATCCTTGCGTAGAAAACTACGCAAGAGTTACTTTTTTTGTCCTTTTTTTCTTTTTCAAAAACCACATGTTTGAAAACCTCCGAAAATCTCTGACCATTAAAATCCTTTTTTTATGTCTACCTTCTATGTTTCTATAAAAGGTTAAAAAATAAAAAAAATAAAATCATGGAAACACACTAAAATTCCATATGAGGATGAGATGAGGGTAAAACAATGTTTGCTTGGTCCTTCAAGAGAGGGCTCTACTACTCAATTAGTAAGTAGGTAATAATTTATTCTTTAAAAAACTCGAATTATGACAATACAATAGAAGAATTACATTATGGAATATAATATATGAATAAGAAAAGAGAACTTGCAAACTATAGTTCAGAAGGAACTAGAGGCGAAAGCAGGGAGTCATTTAAAAATTATTAACCTCGATTAGTATAGTAGAATATAGTGACGTTTTGGCCGAGTCGTCAGTGTTGTCCGTCCTTTTTCGATGGCAGCATATACTTAATTTTGCCCTTGCTCACCGCATAAACCATCTTGGCCGCCTCTATTTAAATGCCAGCAAACGCTTAATTGGCGGCTCGCCGTATTCAACCAATCTCGTCAATGTCGTCCGCGTATGAAAGCAATTGTACAGACTTTTGGAAGATCGTGCCTCTTGTGTTGGCGAGTGTATTTTGCACGACCTTCTTAAGAACGATGTTAAAAAATGTCATGTGTACGTCGCTTGGTCTTAAAACTTGAATATAGCATAAGGCGCTCTCTTAAACGAGATTTACGATATTTTAAAATGAAATCTATAATAATCATATAAAATGTGTGGTGGCGATGCAGCCTATAGACGGCCAGGGCCTAGCCTAGCTTCTACAGCAAACACTTGTGTTGTGCGTGTTATTGTTCTCTCACGAGTGTAAGGAAGCTTTTTGAGACTCTTTGAGCATTGTCAGTCGAAAGAAGCGGGACCGTGAAAATTATTTTTGGTCTTACCGGCCGGGAATCGAACCCAGGCAGCGAGGTTAATTTGCGTAGGGGTCGACGTACGTACCCACAACGCCACGGCCACCACGAAATCATGAAATCTGCAGTTAATCAATTTTGGAGAACAAATGGATGTACTATGTATGTTTAAAGAGTAGTGGCTTTAATTTTTGAACTGCAAACTGGTTATACGAAATATTTTGTTTACTTTGGAAATAGGTTAGCAGAGCACGTTGCGATCACTTCACTAACAAAAACTGGCCTTTAAGACCCAGTTAAAGAAGAGATTCATCCAAAGACAGACCTCGTTTTTTGTTTCTTAAAACAAAATGCCCTTTGCCAAATGAGGCAAAAATTAAAGATGGTATTTTCACAGGCGTTGACATAAGAAAATTAGTCAAAGATACTCCCATTTTATCCGATCTCAAACACATTGGGAAAAAAAACATCGTTGGCTTTTGTAGACGTCATACACAATTTTCTCGCCTTCACAAATCACCATATTCCATGAAATGATTAATCGGATGCTGGATGTGTATCACAAACTAGGACGCAACATGTCGTTTAAAATTCATTTCATAGAAATTTCAGTAAAATCAATAAATGTTTTTCTCTACTAAACCTGACGTGAGACAACAATTTTATTTTCGTATTTTAAATAGTTAGCTGAACAACTAGACCTTGGCTCTTTAAGAGCTGCAGGGCCACCCATATTATTATATATATAAATAGTCTTATGGGGCGAATCATAATTAAATAATTGCTAAGAGTTCAGCTAAACTTGGAAAATCCCTTTAAACGAATCTGGCAAAACTGCGCGTTGTATGGCATGTTATCTGGAGCAAAGATAGAAACAGTCCTTAATACTTTATTCGTACTCATAGTTCTGTCAATTCGTTGGTAGTCTCGTCAATTCTCTCCCTATGCCACTACATGAACATGTCAGTATACGGTTGTATGCAAGCGGAAGAGAACGAACATGCTCGACAAGAAAAGTTTTCGTGATATTATTCAAACCATATTCCAATGTCAAGAACTGATTCAAAATATGTAAATTTCAGAATGCACTGCATTAGTACTGCACTTTGAAGTGGAGGACTTATTGCAATTTCTAGGTTTGTGATGATATATGTTTGCATATGTAACGAATTCATCCTTTCGTGTTTGGTTGCAGAAGTTTCTGTCATGCATATGTTCATGCAGTTTCAAATAGCTGTGCGTTCTTTTGATTCTATGGGATTTTCTATAATATGCTTAAATGCGAATGTATGATGGATCAATTCATGTCAGAGGTACATCTTGAAATTAATTTATTGCTTTGGATATGACCTAGGAATTAAAAAATGCTACTCAATCGAAATATGATGTTGCAGCTAACATCGAAGTTGAACTGCAAATATGAAACATCTGTGGAAACGATAGTCACTCCTTTGTGAAGCAACCAAACCTATTGCCATAGCCAATAGTTGTCAATGCAACCAAGAGATTCCCATACGAGTCTTACTTAGCACTTACCTAGCACCCGGCTAGTAACCCTAACACGGTCCAAGACTTATGTTGTGAAAGAGTAATACAATTGACTATTTAAAATACCACTAATGAGAAAAATATTAGTAAAATCTTTCGTATTTCGGCGTGGCCATTTCTTTAATAAGATGCCATAATAAAGTTCTTAGCTGCGAATAGATCGCACATGGAAATGGAAAATACAGTGAATGCTCCTATTGGCAAAAGCTCTCTTAGGCGAACAATCCCCTTGAACTTAAATTGAAGTACCATACATTTTATATTCCCTTTAACAGATACTGCCTAACCCGGACGTGGACAGAGACATCAGCCGCTATTTTGTAAATTTAATTCTCTTAAGCGGATACATTTTTTTTAGAAAAATTTCCAGCAGCTTTTTTGCTTAGTATGCGAAAGATACAAAAGAACAGAACTGACTTTACAAGGAAAACAAAAAAATGTGAAAAGCAGAGTGCCATCAAATCATTGTCTCCAGTCAAATGAATAAGGGTATTTCATTTTGAAGCTTTGTTTTGTTGTCGTATTTTGTTTCTTCTGTCTTAGTGTTAATTTAATTTTGTATTCAAATTTCTTGGGCTGCATGTGAAATAATTTTTTCGGAATGAATTTTTTCCCTGGACGGACAACTCCCTTAGCCGGACAAATGTGCTGCGACCGTTGCTACGTCCACCTATGGGAGCTTTCACTGTATATTGTACTTGCCACAACGCGGATAATTAAGATGTAAGTATTAATTAATTTTTTTTTACAATTGCATAAATGTCCTTTCTTTTAATTTTTTTTCTCATTCTTAACAAAAAGTTGCAATATGCGTAAATAAATAAAAACCATTTGCCTACAAAATAAGACTAAATATGAACGTGAACATTACCCACTCCTAGTTTTGGTTATTCTATCGTGTTTTTATTCCAAAAGTGTCACCGTGGCGCCGTGGCGCCGTGGGCATATGCGTTGACTCCAACCTCTTGACACTATAGTGGCTATGTTCAATTCCCGACAAATTATTTTCACGGCACGTCACTGACAATGCTCAAAGAGTATTTCAGTATAGAAATAGCTTCCTTAGCTTCCCCGTTCGGAAACGGCATAAAAATATCTTTGCTGCAAAATTTAACCTCTTGTCCACCTCGGAATTACGTGCAGCCCATGTCCGTATTGGCTAACAAGCTCTGGGTGACATTCTTCTCTTTTTTTACTTTTCTTTTTTTTTTACTCTCATTCCATACATGGTTGTTTTCAACTGTACAGTTCACCAACGCAATTGATTTTACTTATTACACTTACTTAGTTACTTATCAGGCTAGCGACCCATGCAGGGTCCGAGTCTGAGCAATAGCTGCTTTCCATTGTTAGAGGTCCTGTGCACGTTGCTTCCAGCCATCAAGACAAAGCTGTCTTGCATCCGCTTGGTCTTTATACCGGAGATTCGGTCTTCCTCTCTTTCTCGAAGCAGGAGGCTCGGATTCACTAGTCCCTCTTCGCTCGATGTGGCCGAGCCAGTGCAGTCGACTGATCTTTGCCTTCCGGACTACATCATCCACATCCTGGTACAGCTCGTAAGGTTCGCGGTTGTGTCTTCTCCTCCATTCACCTTTCTCGCAGACGGGACCGTATATCCGACGTAGAATTTGTCTTTCGAAGGCACCAAGAATCAGCCAGCTTTCGGCTCCATTAGGAGGACTGGTAAAATAAGAGTTTTGTAGAGCATGATCTTAGCCAATCGAGTCAGGAGTTTTGACGCCAGTTGTTTTGACAAACCGAAGTAACACCGGTTGCCAAAGGCGGTTCCACGTCGGATCTTCGTCGTTTGCCCCGAGGTAGACAAACTTGTTCACTACGTCAAAATTATAGCTATCGATTGTGATGCTTTGCCCTAGGTGATGTACGGCGGATCATTTTTTGGTCGACAGCATATACCTTGTTTTATCCTCGTTGACCTTAAGACCAGCTCGCTTCGCCTATTCTTCAATCCCCGTAAATGCTTCCACTACGGCACGTTGGGAACGCGCGACGATGTCGATGTCATCTATAATAATAATAATAATATGGAGGGCGCTACAGTCCGAGGCGGACCTGGGGCTAGCTTCTCAGTAACCACTCGTGTTGTGCGTGCTATTGTTCTTTAACGAGTGGAAGGGACATACAGTTGTATGCCGACTCCGAACGGCGAAGTTGAGAGGCTTTTTCTTGACAGGAATAAATACTCTTTGAGCATAGTCAGTGACTCGAAAGAGGTGGAGCCGTGAATTATCAAAGCTAGTAAATTCGGGTATCGAACCTGGTACCCTCTACGTAGGAATCGACGTACTAACCCACTACGCCGCGGCATCGATGTCATCTGCATATCCATAAATCACACGACAGCGCAACTCCTTGCCGAAATCCGGCGCAGGTTTTAAATGTCTGTGAGGTCTTAAAGTCGAATCGCACGATGCATCGCGTATTTGATAGCGTAGTGCGACACAAACGGATCAGTTTTCCCGGGATCCCCAACCGAATAACTCCTTGCGATGAATACTGTCTTATGCGGCTTTAAAATCGATATAAAGGTGGTGCGTATCGATTTGAAACTTGCTGGTCTTTTCCAGGATTTGCCTTAGTGTGAAGATTTGGTCTATTGTCGATTTGCCGGGCCGGAAGCCGCACTGGTACGTGCCGATTAGTGCGGTGCAAAACGGCTTTAGACTTCCCAGCCAAGCTCTCCCAGTTTTTGCCGAGTCATCAAAGATGTATGTGGTCCTTTGTTGTCCTAATGGAAGGCGAAGCCCTTTCTGGCCTTTTTTTTTTTGTGATTTCTTGCTTCAATCTCATCATTTGTTGACAGTAAAGTGTAGAATCAATCGATCGACAAGGCTGGAGCAGCTCATAGTGGATGATTCCTTTCCAATCCCACCAAACACTCAGCATAACCTTTCGAGGCGTCAATCCGGGCTTTGCAACCATTTGTTGAGCTTCACCACGCTTGCACCATGATCTTCTTCGCACATTATTGCCGTATTTGATCCACTTTTCGTCTCCTGTTACCATTCGCTTCAGAAATAGTTTGATTTCATTTCGTTTCAGCAAAGAATCGCAGATGTTATTTCGCAGGCAATTCATGTCGTACCCAAACATCGAGCTTCTTTTTCAAAACCATTTGATAATGAATGTTTAGTTCCTTGGCGATGTCATGGCTGCTTATGTGACGGTCCTGGTCAATCTTTTCCATCATTTCATCGACTTTTTCAACGATAGTTCGACCAGAGCGAGGTGCATCTTTCACATCGAAATTTCCAGAACGGAAGCGAGCGAACCATTGGTGTGCTACATGAACTGATACAGCATCGTCTCCGTAAGCTTCACAAATTTCAAAAACAAATTGGTGGCTTGCGTGGCATTCTTTTCTTTTTTATACAAAAATTTCAAAATATAGCGAATGTGTTCATTACTTTCACACATTTTTGAACAGCTGTAACTTTTTTTTCAACTTCTCCGAATTTAATATTTTTTTGTTAAATGAAGCTTAAAATGTCACCTTTCTAACACCATATAGTATGACACAATATGATTGGTAGCACTGGAGATAGACGACTCCAACGACATCTATTGACAAAATACCAAAAGACTTTTTCGATTACCCATTATTAGTCAAACCTCAGGATAAATAGCATAGAGGAGTTACATTGCATTCTTCACTTCATCCTTTTCATCCTTTTTCTTTTCTAATTAATCTTTCAAAACAT
The DNA here is from genome assembly GCA_964034865.1 of Eristalis intricaria. Lineage (NCBI taxonomy): Eukaryota > Metazoa > Arthropoda > Insecta > Diptera > Syrphidae > Eristalis > Eristalis intricaria. The sequence goes on from OZ035875.1 coordinate 17,047,220, forward strand.
TGGGTGGACAGATCATATTCGTTGAAATTTAAATTTCGTACCAAGAAAGACATATTTCAATTTAAATTTTTTTTTTGCACTTTGCAGCTTGCTCGAATTTCAATGTTAACTTGAGGCGAACATTGATCTTCACATTTTACAGATGTAGGTTAGGTAGGTTAGCTAGGGGGGCTGTTAAAGCATTCACCAGCACACTTAGACCATATTGGTCCATTGTGGTACTCCTAGTTAGACTACTACCACTGATTGACTACTCCAGTGATAGTGCCGCTAATTTGATCCCAACAAAAAAAGAATAATTACGAGTCAGACCTTGTGGAAAGTAAGAGTATTGAATTAATCGGCTTATCTTCTTGGCAAATTACCATTTAATCAAATTACTTGTGAAGTACGAAACCCTAATTGAGTAATCATAATGTTTCTTCATAAAGCCAAAAATGACTCTATTAAAATGACCTTCAATCACAATGACCATTACATTTTGTAATACCGTTTTCAGAATATTTTAATGAAGTAAGATTAAACGAATTTTCAGTTGCAAAAAGTTTCACGTTTATACCAGAAGAAATACTCGGGTTTCGACATTACTTTTGCTTTCTAATTAACGGGAGAAATTCGCCCCTATCTCATTATTACAATGTAATGCAGTTCACGAATTAATTGGCAAGCATACCTCATGAGTTTGTATATATTCAAACATACATTGTATCGCTGCAATCAGCTTGGTGCAGTGGATGATACTTTGGCTGAGGGAGTGCGTCACAGCGGCTTTATTCCTCTATTTGGTAACAATGGATCAAATAAGGGATTCGCAGGGATTTTCTTATGAAAAAAAAAGTTAGTTTATGTGAAACAAACATCAAAATAATTAAACAAAATAAAAATGAAAAAGAAGCACCACGGCGTATACATTATATTAGGCGTAGTAAAAAGGAATCCATTAATACAAAGTTAAGGCTATATTTACTCTAAAAAATAATCCGATTTTTACCCGATTAGTTCTATTACTTTTTGCCGTTATGATGATAATGATGTAATCCATCTCTCGGAAAAAAAAATCCTCATGCTTACTAGCAAACAAATTTGAGAATCTTGTTTGACATGCCTCTTTTTATGCGAATTTTTTACCAGCGAAATCGTTCGGCTGGACAGGAACAAGGGGTTCGAAATATAAGGTGTGTCCTTGCGTTCTCCTGATAGAACAAAATTTCTCTTCTATGGGCCAGAGCTGGTCCCTCCTCAGCGATTGCTTCCTTCAGACGGTCCATTAGTTGACAATAGCTCTACGAAGAGGTTTGTGGAAGGGAACCACGTCGTAGTAGATTATTCTCTGATAATTCCACCAAACATCCAGCAAGACCATCATGACCTAAATCCATCTCATCAAATATCATGGGTTTCTTTTTACTACTTCTAATAAATACTACTGGGATTTCAACGCCTTGATACAGTGTTTGTTACTAGGCCCAGCCTTTAAGTGATACAATTGTCGAGTTTTATTATGTTAGTGTTTAGGTTAGGTTGTGTTGCTTCCATTGAAAGTTATGGATTCACTTAGGCCCATAGGTCTATTGTGTTGCCACTGAGCCGGTTACTGTTTTTTTAGTCCTGGAACCATTTTGTTTCTTGGACGAATGCCCCGATTGATTTGACATCCTTTTCTGATATATCCGCTAGTTCATTCATATAGTATTCGCCCAGGCTTTCTTTCCTAATGGAGGCCAGTGCAAGGCAGTTGCAGAGTAGACATGTGTGGTTTTAATCTTCTTCCTCATCCATGGATCTGCTGCAGCAGTCGTTGTATGGTAATCCTAGTCTTGCGGCGTATCTACCCATTGCTCAGTGTCCTGTGATGGTTCCAACTAGGTTCCATAGGTTTATCCTGCCTAGACTGAGTATGGCCGTGGTTCTCAGTAGGTCCAGGTATGCTCACACTTGTTTCGCATGTAGGCACGTGTTAATATTGTTCCATTTTTAGGCACTGCCGATTTCTGTGATTTTTGTTTTTTGAGTTTCTATTGGTACTTAGATGTTTTCAACCATAGGTCCAATGATTGTTGTTCCGTTTATGGCTAGCTTGACTGCTTCACAGTTTCCTAGGATATTCGTATGTCCAGGAACCGAGCACACCCTTTTTCCTTATTTGGCGCTACAGTCCGGGGTGGACCTGGGCCTCAACCAACAAGCCTCTCCAGCTAGCACAGTCTCTGGCTAGCTGTCTCCAGTGTCGCACGCCAAGTTGGTTGAGGTCCTTCTCCACCTGGGTGCGCCACCTTAAACGCGGGCGTCCTCTGTTACGTTGTCCCACGGGTTCGGAGTCGAAGACTATTCGAGCTGCAGCTGATTTGTCCATACACTCTACTACATGGCCTAGCCATTTTAGGCTTTGGATCCGAAGACGCCTGACTAGACTTATATCGGTGCACAGCCCCTACAGTTCGTGGTTGTATCTTCTCCTCTATAAACCATCAACGCAAACAGGACCAAAGATCGCACGCAGAGCTTTTCTCTCGCATAGACCAAGGACTTCCTCATCCGCTTTTGAGATTGTCAATGCATCCGCGCCGTACAGCAGGACTGGGATGATTAAGGTAAAATCTGCTTGGTCCTTCGAGAAATGGCTTTACTACTCAATTGCCTCTTGAGCCCATAGAAACAACGATGGGCAAGAGTTACTCTGTGTTTGATCTCGGTACTGATGTTGTTTGTATTATTTACTGCGGAGCCGAGGTAGACGAAGTCCTGGATTACATCGAAGTTATAGCTGCCCATTGTGACGCTCTGTCCGCGACGTCGATGTTGTGTGTCCTTTCTTGATGATAGCATAAACATAGGTTTTGGCCTCATTCACCGCTAGACCAATTTCAGCCGCTTCCGATTTAAAACCAGCAAACGCCTCATTGACGGCTCGCTGTGTTCTGCCAATCACGTCAATGTCATCCGCGTATGCTAGCAATTGTACGGACTTCTGGAAGATCGTGCCTCTAGTGTTAGGGTGCGAGTCTTGCACCATCTTTTCAAGAACGATGTCACATGACCTTTATTTGACATTGAAGGTCTCGGTGAGTTCGTTACCGACCTTGATGGAGCAGCGAGAACTCTCCATCGTCATCCTGCACAACCTGACGAGTTTGGCAGCACACCATGAGGCGCTTGATATCTCGTTAAGAGACATAGGGCAGATTCTTACTAATTTTGATCTTAAAAATGGTGTTTCGAGTGCCATAAGTTCTGCTTGACTGTCGGTGAAATGAAAAAATGACGATGCTCTCGTTCGATGTCGTCCTCGCCAACAGCCATTCAGCGGCTTCACGAATAGCCGTTATTACTGTCTGGCAATCACTACATGAATCTAGAAGTCTGAAAGACCGGCTGATCTGGAACTGTTCCGAGCACATACCCGATTCCACTCGACTACCGGTCTTAGATTGATCTGTGTAGATTTCCTTGGCGTTACTATTCGTTCAGTGCATAGTTTGTCTCCCGTAATTGTCTACTCGTTTATCTGGTTTTATATTTTATATCGAAGAATAAGATCGGGGTTAAGTAGTCTGTAGGTTCTTTGGTAGTTAGCATACTGGCATGACCTGTGCGTTGATTGCTCCATAGCGAGAGTGGTTTCAGACGGCATACCAAATCGGGTTTTAAAAAAATCAATGAAGGCCCGCCCGGAAATTTTCGTTGGCATGTATACTGCATGCTTAAACGAGGAAATATTTCCAGAAAAATGGAAACACCAACGGTTAGTATTATTACCGAAAGGAAATAAACCCCCTGAGGAGCCCTCATCTTATCGACCTCTCTGTATGCTCGACAACATGGGCAAAATATTAGCGCGAATTATACGTAACATATATATCATTGAAGCCAATGATGGACTCGCGGAATATCAGTATGCCTTTAGAAAGGGCCGATCGACAATCGAAGCGATTAAAGTCGTAATAGACACAGCCAAATTGGCTATAGAAGGAAGACGATGGAAAGGAGGCAGTAAAAAGTACTGCGTCTTGAAGAAATCGAGTTGTCTAGTAACGAAGCAATAGCACTGATAAGGAACTGGTTACGCGATATGAGTTTAGACCTCGCGGATCACAAAACGGAGTCCGTTCTCATTACGAGTAGAAAAGTGCTAGAGACCATAACGATAAAAGTCCGAGAGCACACCATTATTTCCAGTCCATATATAAAATACTTGGGAGTGATGATTGATGTTCGGCTAAATTTCAAGCATCGCATACGTCAAAAGCGATAGGCGCTCTTTCAAGTTTCATGCCGAATATGGGCGTCCCGAAGCAAGGCAAACGGTTAATGCTTGCAAGAAGGCACAAATATGGTCTGACATTGCGAACAAAAAGACACGCATGAAGGAAATCAAGTCTGTGTATAGACTCTGTGTACTGCGAGTTAGCAGTGCATTTCGAACGGTATACCACGACGCGATATTGGTACTATCCTCTATGGTTCCAATCGATATCCTAGCTTTAGAAGCTAGACGGCTCTATGACAATCGCGCGCAAGGCAGGCCAAACACAAATCATGCGAAGAAATTCGTAAGAAGCCGCAGTATGGAAGCGTGGCAAAAACAATGGAACGAGTCCCAAAAAGGGAGATGGACGTACCGGCTAATCCCACGGATAGAAAGTTGGGTAAATAGAAAACACGGCGAACTGAACTATTATCTTCCGGGAATATTTTTCTTCGAATGTGCTCGATATGCAAACGAACGAGCTGTATTGCGGGACACATTTGGTGAACCGCCAATACCAGAAAACATTGTCCATCATATGTTGAGCTCTGAAGACCTTTGGTCTGCTGTGAACGACACAGCAGGACGAATAATGTGCGATCTAAGAAACTTAGAACGACAACGGAAGCCAATTCGCTTAACGACACGTGATGAAGCAAAACAGCTCAAATCCGTCCCTCGCGAAGTAATACATAGCGGTAGTTCCGCGAGGGAATAAACGGAAAGTTTCCACGGGAGGTGGTTTTAGTCAGTAAGAATATGACACTACAAATGGACGTCGGACCATTGGTGCATATGCAAGGTTTCCACCTACCCACGAGAAAAAAAAAGAAACCAAAGTGGTTTCAGTCTCAGTTTGCCACAGATGTCTACAGGAGTCAGGTGTAATATCGTTTTGTTAGTGGTTAGTAGTCATTCGAATGATTTTGAGAAACGGTTCGAGATCTTGTTCTCGAGGTGTTTAACTAAATCACTCGAATCATTCGAATGCGTCCATCACTACCTTTAAGTAGTTACATCTCGAATAATCATTCGATTAAGAAAGTATCTCGATTACTGATGTCCTGATTCTTAAAATCATTCGCATATGACTGTCACCAGTTCACACTATTTGAATATACAGCTTTTATTTGGACACTTTCATCTTTTTTTTGAAGAAGGGTTATAGCCCGAATACTACTACAGTCATTTACCACCTACAAGAGAGCAGGTACAAAACAAGGCTTGTTAAAAAAAAACTAAGCCCAAGCTTACCCTGCCATTAACAATCTCAAAGCCAATTTTGCAACTCTTCCAAACCAATGCGAATTAGGAAATTGAGTTGCACCCAATTATCCTCACTATTCCAGTGTAAATCTGAAAATAACACATCGACTACATTCTGAAACATTTGAATATTCCGGGCATCAGATGTTTTACCACCAACAGCAACCAGAATATAATTTCATTCCAAGAAGATGAAAATAAAAGCAGAAGAGAAAACCAGGCACACACATGTTCTGCCAACAGACAAAGCAGGAAATACATCTGAACACCAAAAGATTAATGCAAATCATTGTATCCTTCTGCAACAACACAACCATATCCTCACAAAAGAATTTGAAACAGGAGTCAAAACAATCACTGCTCGAAAACCATTGATATGTGAACAATTTGAGAGCAAGCACCGAAATAAATTGCGACATTTATTCTGAATACTGCATTTGTGTTGAGAAATGTTAACAATCAATAGTTGTCTTATGACGTACCGCCTTGCAAGCGGTTGTAATAATAAATTACATATTGACAGATGATCAGCATTCGATGTAATGTAAACACGTTTTCGTAAACGAAACATTTCAGATGGAAAAGAGAATCGTTATCTGACAAATGGCTATATCACAACCACTTCAACCACTTTCCTCAAACCATTCGTTCATATTGTGTTTCCTTTCGACTACCTAATCGCATCCATATATCTGCTCAATACATCCTTTCGCACTCCTACGTGTGTAAACTCACAAGGGAACAACAATGAGAAAGAAAGACCAAAATCCCTCGAAATGCCTTTACACAAAAAAAAAAAAAAACAGAAAAAACACCATTGCCACGATTTGAAAAAATCTTCTAAGACTTTGTCGAATCAATGATAGAGATTGATTACTGTTTAATTGTACACTCATTCAAACAAAGTTAATTAAAAAAGTTGGTGTATTAGAACATGGTTCGGATAAAGTTAATTTGTAGACCTGATTTGATAATTGTTAGGATTACGCACATCAAGGCAGCGAGAACAGCTGTTCGAAGGGCCACTGATAAGCACCTTTACAGGGTGGCCTAGATGTTTCATAACGCGCGTTTTCAATTTATTTTGAATAAACTAGTTTTTGATCAATTGTGCGCCGGTAAATGACTAATAAGTACCTCGTAGGGGCGGCATCTCCCGATAGGTGGTGGTCCACTAGAAACAGCCACTGCACCCGAAAACGTAGCAGACCTGTTAGTAAGCCCAACTTCCCCCTTCTCGTGCTGCCGTCTGGGAATATATCCCGGAATTACTAATGGGAGAGGACGAATTGCGAGCGAGTAAAAAGAATAATTGCTTCGAAACGGAAACATACGCCTCGAATACGGGTGGAAAATTTGATGGAGACCTTTAGTTATCGTATACAGACTGCGCTTAGATTCTGCAACGTTCGGACTCACTTGGTTTTACTTCATGAAGGGCCACAAAACGCCAGTTTCCGCCGAAACAGACGCGGTGCCGACATCGGGCTGGACCGAGATCATTATCTTATGACATCTCATCTACGCCGCTTTCAACAGCAATCGCTGTAACTTCATTGAAACCACTAAATACAATATCGACAGGCTCAAGAAGTACGCCAAGAGATTAGGAACCACCTTTCTCTAGAAGCAAAAGCTGTCAACAGCTGGAGACAGGAGACTGGAGAGGGAATGGTTTTGTGACTAGGGCAAGGACATAAAGCGGCAAGACATAGAAACACCGTGGTACATGGCTTAAAGCTGATACCAGCTATTGTAGCTTCCCTTGAAATTGCAGCGGTCCCAGTAGTAGAGAGAACAGAGATGGCCAGGTCCAATGCCGGGAGGAGAAGAAAGAAGTGCAGCATAGCGTAAGACGTACCAAACGAAAATATATCGATGAATTGGCTTCAAGGGTGAAGCCATAAACAAGTCCTGATATCGCACCTTTTTCCTGCTTAAATAGGTGCGATGGCAGGACTGTTTATAACTCATTGGTAGCCGGTTCTTCAAACCACACCCAGTGAAGAGTCTAAATGGTAACTTTCAGATTTCGGTTGATCGCTAGATGGAGAGGAATATTCTCGAACTCTAACCAGTATCCTGTCACAACAAAGACCCGAATTCGCACAGGACCTCCCAGCAAAAGTGAAATAGTAGCAGCAATCAAGTCTCTCAAGAACAACAAGTATTGATCGCATTTGTTTGAGGCAATGATCCCTGTCAAATTTTTTCAAGCTGTTCCAATTTTTTCAGTAGACCCTGCTACATCTGCTGATATACAAAGATTGGGATAATGAACAATTCACAAGGATGGATGATTAAGCTTCTGAAGAGAAACTTGATGGAATGCGGAAACTGGAGAAGTATATGCGTTCTTCCCGCAGTAACCATAGCAGTTGCTTGAATAGTTGAACTTCAACTCTAGATGTCGAACATGCAGGTTTTTTCTATCCTCCTGCATCTCCCACATAAACACATTGCGGATCATCATCGGACAATGCGTAGCGTATAGGTATCTATTGTTCATCGACTTCGAGAAGGCTTTCGATAGCTTGAGTCGTGATGCAATTTGGCTAACCTTGCACTAGAGAGGCATTCCGGAAAAAAGTAATAGTTATGTACATATGAAGGTAGGAAGTATCACGTCTTACACAATACAAAGTTATCGGAGAAAGTTCACAACTTGCTGTATTTATGAAGTGGAGTCTCGGCTAGCCGCGGTGGCACCAAACTGGATGTGTGCAACAGAATCGGGAAGGATAAATTCGCGAAGTACACCATGGAGTAAAGTGCATTTACCGATACAGGCAGAACAGTCGGAGGACCTAGGCACACGGGGCGAAGAACAGTTGAAGAGGAATCTGGCTCTTAAAGAATGAGTTGGAAAGAGGTCAAATGCGTTCGAAGGAGATGGCTCACAGGTGTGGTTAACGCCCCATTCCCCTCGAGGGGTAAAGAGATATACATTATAAGAAAAAATAAATAAATTCCTGTGTTACGGAACGGAAAAGTCACAATAAAAACAATTGACAAAAAACAAACGTAAAGTGTCTTGCCACAGGTCACCTAAGGCAGAAAAAAGACTTACGACTATGAACCATAAATGGACATGAACAGAAATCGAACGCCATCAACTAATTAAATTACAGAGAAATGAGCGATATGCTCCGTTTTGAGGTGTATGACAGGGAGCCTCTCCCAATCGCATCTTTCATACATTATTATTTTTCCTAAAAAGTATATTTCAAAGCAAAGCTATATCGTTTCAAAACTGTTTGTTCTTGATATTTAATATAATTTGTCCTGCCGAATGATTAGTCTTTTCGTGTTTTGGAACCAGTTTTAAAAGAATTTTCCAGTTTCTGAGACTTGTAGAAGTGTAGGGAGTATATTTGCTTACATGACGTACAAATTAGACAAGGAGAGCAAAACACAGTATCACAGTCAGAATACAATCAACATTTATGCCTCTTGAACCAGACCGCCCTATTATTTTCTTTTGGAGAAAAGTGTTTAAAATTACTTGCTTTTTCGGTTCTCATATCGGAATGAATACCATGGATATCATGTTTTACAAAGCCTTTTCACTGAATTTTCAACTCACAAAGTACATTGAATTTGCTAGAACTACAGCTCACGAAATACTCTGTACTACACTAGCAACCAATACCACAGCCATATTCATATATTCAATCTCGATATCTTCTTCAGCTTTAAGCTATCTATGGAGTTATTATTAAAGTGTGGACATTCCAAGAAAGCAGAGATAGCCATTACCAAACAGCCTCCAACACACATAGTACTTCAATGTCATTTATGAGCAGAATAAAGAATTAGTATTATATGATTCTTAGGATAATCCACAGTTGTTTAGATGTCACGACGCCACGCTAATAGCATTTCTTTTTAATCACGTCAAACTATGACATAACAGTTTACTAGTATATTGTCATAGTCAAGTTCCTATTTCCTAAGGTAGGGCAATGTTATCTTAAGGGATGTTAGTTTGTAGGCTAGTTTCCTAATTTTCCAATGCATTGCTTCTAACAAAACCAGTGTGCAAAAGGTGCTGTATATAGAATATGGAATTTTAATTAAATCACCAGTTGTGTGACGATCCATTTGTGATATCTTCTGCTTTCTTTAGTTTGACCAAAAACAAAGGTCCTTGCACAGGTCCTGCTTATTGTATCACTAAAGTACATCTTTAAGAACCTCGCCACAAAACCACAGTTATAAGTTGAAATAGATTTCTTCAAACATGAAGGAAAGTAATAAATTATCCCAAGAGGAAGAGTGCGGGAAGGAACTTGAATTTGGCTAAAGATTGTTTGTGTGAGTGTGTCTGTGGGCGAGAATAATTCAAATTTATGTTTCATTGCTCTACGAAGAGTTTTATTTTCAATTACAGGGGGAAAATTATTGTCGACAGTGTCAAATATATCATCCAATCCTGTCATCGATTTTTTTTTTCTTTTTCATATTTCCTCCGCGTTACCTCATTTTTGTCGGCAGGGCTTTTTCCTTGCCGGTCTATTGGTTTGCAGTCTAAGTATACAGAGTAAAATGGAAAAAATGAAATCAGATAAAATATTCATTAACCGAAAAGAGGGCGCTGTAATGCGGAAATGGTTCTGTAAACGTAGCAGAAATTGACTTAAATTGTAGCATATACTTCAGTTAGATGCATGTGGTCGTAATAAATAATTATTAGCCCACGAGTAAATTGTGATGTGTCATTTGAAAATAATTTATTAGACTAAACAAATTCACTCAGGGCTTTCGTAAGTTATTTTCTTTAAGTATTTCGTGACTGGGGGTGCAGTAAGGTATGTCCGTTGCAACGAAGAAATCTTCGGATTGACATCCGTTAAAGGTAATTATTTTGGTAAATACTGGCTGTAGCCCAAATGCGCCGATCAGTTTGGGCTGATGAGTTCCCTTTTCAACTAGGGACAATGATATATTTTGTATGTGATTATGTGTGAATGGTTCTTAAAATGGTCTTAAATATCTGCGATTTGTAGTGTGTGAGTAATATTAATCTTGGAACAGCATTCAAAATTCGTGTTGTCCGGCTAAAAAACGAGTCTCTAAATTTAACTGTGCTTACGAAAGTAGTCTTAAGGGTAAGCTGATGAGCATTCCTATCGAGTCGGGTTTTACGGATGAAGTCATGGAGAGGAGGAATGCAGTTGGCTAGCTCACTTGAGCATTGTTTGTAAAAACAGCGATAAAACAGGGACAAAGAAGCCACGGTACGCCGGTGTTCGAGTAAGTCTAATGGTTCTACGATACAATTGTTGTCTCATATAAATTATGTTGCTCGCTTTTTGAATCTAGTTGGTGCATCTATATGAGCATTGTACTCAAGTTGAAACGAGATCAGAGGGGGTGGAATATTTCTTGCATCGATAAAGAAACTTAGACATTCTGCAGCATTTTTGGTGGTGCAGGAAATTTAGGTCTTAGTTCCCATGCAAGGTGGAAACGTACTCTACTTTCTTATGGCAACTAAGACCACAAGAGTCAAGAGTCCGCAGAAGGAACTAACTTCCAACAATTATAATAGACCATCTCATTAAATTGCCCATTTTTAGTTATTCGAAATAAGACCACCTGTCAGGCGCCTATTTGATAGTTATTGACATACCCTTAGCGGAGCGATGAAGTCACGTCACAAGCGTGTGAAAGCCGGCGGAAAGAGGCTTAACATCCTGTTAACGAGCGAAGCGAGCCAGCCACCTCATACTTTAGTTACACCAGACTTTGTTACAGACTTAATTTCAAATTTAGCCTTATTTCGCTCGAGACGCTTAAAATGTGGGAGTTTATTTCACATTTAGAGGGAATTAAAACCACAGTATTTTTTTGGAATTAAATTCCCACCTTTTATGGGAACTAAAACTACTTTACCGAAGTCCCACAGAAGACTTATTTCCCGGGGACTTGAACTGAACAACTTTTGTTGACCTCGAGTATGTGATCGTTCGATTTAAGTATTGTGTTGATACACATACCAAGGATGAAAATTTTTCCGTTTTCATCGACACAGGCATCATTCATGGATAATGGCAGATTATCAAGGGTTGGCTTGAGTGATGGAAACAGAATTCCACTCTATTGGATTAGAAGTAGCAGCCAGGAATTCAGACACAAAAGAAGAAAGAGTGCTAGAGACACAAAAAATACCTGGAAACAACTTGAATTGAATGGTTCGAAACGTAATTTCTAATCCATAGGAGAGATTCAAAAATACCAGGCACGAGTTTTCGGGAAAAGAACTTCCGGGCAAACTCTGTCAAATGCCATAGAAATATCAAGTGCAAGGAACACGCTTTCGCATGATGTTATACAAAAATATTGAAAACCATTGCCAGTAGAAATCTCTTTAGTGACACGCTACATTTAATGACAGACATCGCACAGCCCAAGCCTTGTTAAGCCTAGGTTAGGTTAGGCAGGGGCAAGAGTTCTAGTGAATTCACCAGCAGACATAGACTATGTTGCTCTATTGTGATACTCACTATCAGACTACTTCCACTGACCACTACAGTGATAGTGCCGTTAATTTAAGCCCAAGTACAAATGGAGACTGGACCACATTTGAAAACCAGATAAGCTTATTAACTTTGCTTGCTATGGAATTCGTCGAATTCGAACCGGGGACCTCACTATCCAACCGACGGCTTAAAAGCATAACATTGTGTGGGGGAGTTCCACTTGTAGAAAAAGCAATTATAAATGATTTTTAGAAATTCGGCGGCTATGTAAACGACGCGAGGGGCCGACTATAATCTGTGATTTAATAACCCAAGATGAAAAATCACATCGGCGGCATTCATTATACTCCAAAAACTCATGTTGTACGTTCTGTCATGACCACCCCTACCAATCACCAATAACGCATCTCACTTTTCAGAAGAAGTCGATTTGCTGAAAACTCAATAAGCGTTAGTGACATAGGTGAAAGGGAAAAGTAGACATAGAGTAGCTGTTTGAATAAGTCACTTAGTTCCTATGAGCTAACGAGCTAGATGGGGAGAGCTAATAATAAATATATAAGTTGTGGGTCGCCGTGGCGTAGTGCGTAAGTGCGTCGACTCCTACGCAGTGGGTGCCAGTTTCGATACCCGAATGTACCACCTTTCATATTTTCACGGCTCCACCTCTTTCGAGTTACTGACAAAGCTGAAAGAGTATTTCCTATCTAGAAAAAGCTTCTCAACAACGCCGTTCGGAGTCGGCATAAAACTCTAGGTCCCTTCCACGCGTGAGAGAACATTAGCACGCACAACACGAGTATTTGCTGAGAAGCTAGGCCCAGGTCCGCCTCGGACTGTAGCGCCACCCATATTGTATATTATTACTATAAGTTGTAGGTATACTCTTTATTGAAAAAACCACAGATGCATCGATTTTGAAAAATGTCAACCCAACAAAAAGAACATATATATGTACATTCATTACACAAAAAAAAAAAAAAAAGATTAATAAACGAGGTTAGAAGTTAAGGGTTTAATTAATTGGTTTCCTGAATTCTTGAATTGCATATAGATCCTATTGACTCTGGTGGGGTTTTCAATTACTTTGTGCTATTGCAACATGCCCCGGGCAATTCATGTTGAAACCGCAATGAGCAAAAAGTGCTCATGTTGAATTGTATCTGTAATTGTCACGTTTGATCGTTGGTTTGTTTTGTTCCAAATTTTGTTGCGGCTATAACAGAACGAGTTGAACTAAAGTATACCGTTGTTCCGGATTTATGATGGATTTTGGAAACACTTATTTGCCTCAAAGTTCAGTTGGCTGTATATCGTTGTGTATTGTGTAGATTATGCTTCTGTTTTAAATTTTTCAGAAGAAGTACGACTTACCCTGTCAAGAATAATATTAAACATATTGCTTAGGTTCATGGTATAAGGAAGTTTTCCCCCGGTTCGATTACCAGATCTTCCCACTTTGTAACTAGATTTCCTCTAGTCGCAAGCGTGTGCTGCAGTACTTGTGTAGGCAGTCATCCACTTCAGATACTTGTCTGACATATTCAAAGTGCATCTTGATGGCGTATGGTACGGTTGATTGTTGGGCGTGCAGGAGTTGCGTTTCAAGACGATGGTAACCCTGTTCAACGCCTGCATAACGGTATTCCCAGTCGACTCGTTTCCATGTTTTCCTATCCACTCATATTTGTTTACGCCTTCGTCAACCATTGCCTTGTTTGTGATCATGTGGTGACGTTTCCTAGTTCTCTTTCCGCCTATTCGTTTACTCCTTTGTGTGTTGATTTTTGTGTATGGTAGATCGACCAATGAAAAACGAATGTGATGAGGGAGGAGTCAGGTCTTCTCAGCTGCAGTGTAGAGTCCATGTGTGTACAAAAAATTAGGAGGGGACAGAACTGGGTGAGGACGCCACTATCATATGATCTCAAACAAGGCAATGGTTGACAAGGGCGTAAACAAATAGGAGTTGATAGGGAAATATGGAAAGGAGGCGAATGGGAATACCGTTATGCAGTCGTTGAACAGGGTTGCCATGATATGGTTACGTAACTCGGACGATGCTCACTTGTAGTGCGAATGAAAGTCAAACATATATGTCAAACCTATGTTGTAACACACTATGTGATAAGTCTAGCTCTAAAATTTTATCTAAATCGGCCAATGTGAAGCAGAATGGTGATATTCATGATTTCAGCAAAATTTTGTTGAAAAATCCATCCCGAGGGAGTGAAATAAAATAAATTGTGTGTGCTTTTGGGTAAGAGTGTGCGGACATCCATAGATTGGGAAAGAGAAGATAAGAAAAGGGCAAACATGTTTTCCGTTTTGTTTTCGTTTGGTGAAGGGTGATCTTTCAGAAAGAACTTTTCTCCCTCTGAATATGATTTCCTCTACCCGACCGACAGTGCCCGTGAGAGCTTTTAGCAAAAATGTGAAATGCACTATCTTGGCATTATTTGGTCTTTGATAATACAGTAGAATTTTGAAAGAAATAATTTCTAAGTTAATAAAAAGAATAAAATCGTGTGATTAATTTATTAAAACCTAATTCAGGCAGGCCACGGAAAAAATATCTCATGAATCTTTCTACTTCTTCAAATGGGCAATATCTCCAAACTTGGGCACCGTAGAGCAATATTGAGCAATATTGAAAAATATTCGTTTTTAGACTATGTTCAGCATTCACATTATCTTAGCAGCGGCTCCACACGGAAGAAATTACTCTTTTTGCTTCTTTCACTTTGCAATGAAAGTGTCTTCTCATAAGTAGTTGTACACTCGAACTATTGCAACATTTTCTCCTTTGCTTTCCTCCCTGAAGATCATCATTTTAGACTTTTCTTCATTAACGGTCAAATTCTAAAGTATACAGTATCTTTCAAGACGGTTTTTTCATGAGCTTCAGATTCAGATAAGAAAACTATATCGTCAGCAAAAATTAGACTAGATATTCTCTCCAATTTCCTCCAGGATATCATTTATAAATATGTTGAAAAATATTGTGCTTAAAGCGCAACCTTGTTTCACTCCCATTTGCGTTGTGAACTCCCCTGAAACCCACACATAAGCACGTTGTTTTCATACATTTCATTTAATAGACATACAATTTTTATGAGAAACAGAGGCATAAAACGGTGGAGTGTTCTAAATTAACCCTTGGATGTACATATTTAGTGTTCGTATGAGAATAAAATGAAGAAATCAAACGTTAATAGTGATTGTTTCATGGTTCAGCCATGATTTATTTCTGATCTGAAAACAATTTTGCCGAAGGATAAATGGAGACACGTTCAAAGATCATAAATATCAAGAGTCGCATTTAAGTCACCAAATCATTCATCTTAATCGAAGGCGACTTACCTATTTCTATATTTGCTTAAGTCTGGTCCTCACGCATACATCCATATGTACATATGCACATCTACAATCCATCAATTTCAATTTGGTAAATCGAAATTTGATGGCCATAAACGGGCTTAAAATCCATTAATAGAAAATCGAAAGCGTCACGCCTAAAATGCTATCCTCACAGTCGAAAAGAAGGAGGTCAGCTAAGCGTTCGGTAATACTTTGATATATTGCCTTTCTCCCCTCTTTTCGGCGCTGTCAATGTTGTGCCTAAGGGGAATATGTTTCTAGAATTCTTCACTGAAAGAGATATTCTTAGCATTTCCTAGTGAGTATAATTCATAGCACACATTTGTTGCCAATTTATCGAGCCTTTTCTTGCTGTATTAATGACTGTCGTCGTACCCATTAGTAAAATCTGACGGAATGAAAATGATATTGATCCTGGGTGGTTTTGTCGATTTTCGGGCATAATAAAAAATTGATTTACTACGGAATAGCGGTTACACACAAACTATAATTCAGCAGTGGTATTAATTAAAGCTTTAACACTTTAAGATGAAACAAATATCACTGCTTAAATAGCATATATTTCGTTATTAACAGCACTGAAATAAAATGATTACACCAATTGGACACGTTATTATCTAGTCTTCCCCCCCAATCGTAGGTGTGTTGAAGTGGCTTGGGATTCACTTAGATCATGTTACATCAACTGTGCCGCACGTGAATCGATAGACGATAGATTATTTTTCTTACGATGGTTAGATTTAGGGCTAATAGCAAGGACGCGCTGCAAGCTATACAAATTGTGTAAACTATTAAATCCTCTAATTTTGTATCCAATCCTCAGAGTAGAAATGTCACAATTTTATACAAGCACAAGAAAATTAACAAACTTGACTTCCGTAAAAGAACGATTTGTTTTAAATATGAAAGGAATTACATCAAATCCTATGTAGAACAAAATTCCACCTAACTTTAGTTGAATGGCGAATGTGGGCAGAATGTCACTGCGACATCGAAATGCCATTTATCATACTTAAGTGCATAGAATTAACGTAGTGACCCATAAAACATGTTGACTCAAAAAGAAGAGGAACAAATTAAATACGTACCTTACATCTCAACATTTTATTTTTATCTCTCTTTTCTCTTTTTACTGCAATTAGTAAATGATTCCTTTATTGCAGCTTCATGAAGCTTCAAAGTATAACAAACTTAATTGCAGCTGTTTTTTTCCCTTACAGTTTTTAATGCTGCCCTCTGTTTCATAAAAAGGGTCCAATCAAATTGCGCACTAATGAACGTCTCCCAATATATTGTATATCAGACTATGTCTTAATTTCATGACTATGTAACAGTAAAAAATGGGAAACTTTCCTCTTAATTAAAAAAGGCAAGTAGAACTCTATAATTGCTCACCATTATGTCACGTCCGCTCCGATATGGTCCTTCAAATGGCCCTAATTTCAGTTTGAGAAATCATCAAACAAAATTAAATGCCTGCACTAAAACTGTTAAATGTTAACCCGCAAACTTATTATTACGAAATAAGAGTTTGCCACCCAAAATAAGGGAGTCCCCATTTGCAGTCTTTTCCCCCATCTGTCTTTTGTGCTTATAAAATCAACCGCGAAGAAGGTCAAGTATCATTGTCAATAAATTGGTAAGATCCTATTAATGACCAAATGGCGAAGTCCTTTCTTTCTCCTTGCAGTAAATGGCTTAATTAACTGATTTATGTTGCAGTGAGGTTATTTTTAACAATCATGAAAAGAGATGGAATGAAAAGTAATTTGATCGAATATGTGAATTGGTATTTTTACATTCCCAGTTCAAAGTGTGGAGATCCTAATCGAGTTTAATTAGGAATCTTTCCTCTGGGTGTGACTAATCAGTTCGAAATCGTAAAAAGAGTACATGTATGTGTGTCAGATATCAAGTTAGCCCATACTGCGTTGTTGCGGCCGGATTCGTGTTAAGGAGGTAATATTGTGTCCTTCCTACATCAACTGATTTCAAATGACTTTCGTCATCGTTGTCAGCCAGCAGTTGTACGAACTGACTGTCATTAATATAGCAGTTGGCAAAAAATTTTCCAAATTTTTTCCCAATTTGAAAGAAATTCTTTCAATTTGTAAGAGATGTGTTAGATGAACGCTCGCTCACAAAAATTAAGGGAGGATAAAGCGTGTGTTCTTTTTACGTTTGCCGTTTTATTTCGATCACCTCATTTCTCCTACTTATTAACAAACGTAGCGCGATTATTGGGCAATAAATAATTGCTTGTGTTGAAAGACGATTGTAGCAGCAACGCAGTATTGTTTTTCAGAAACTAAGCCCTTGACCTGAGTCCTAAATTATAAACGAACCCATCTAGAGGTTTTTCAGAGCTGAATCGTTTTCTATTAACCGCACATAGTCCATTAGCTTCTTCTAACATATCCATTTTTTCCTGTTGATGGTGTCACATGATGGTTTGTGTCAGGTGATTTAAATGATGTCATTCGTAATTCGAGCATGCAACTTCCGAGTAACTGAAACAAAAACATAAAAACTACTTATGAAGTATTCGGCGTATTTGTGGGATAATTCGTATGCCATTATACTATTTGTTGTATCGGCGTAGTGAGTATCAGCGAAGATGCCTACGCACTTGAACCTATGGTGTCGAGGTTGGATTCCTGTTAAGACACTCTCTTGAGTCACTGAAAATCTTTACAGAGCAAGCTTCTCAAACGGCAATAAAACTGTAGGCCCACTCCACTATTGACAGAACTATAGAACGAACTACAGGAGTGGTTGTTGTAGAAGCTAGTCCCTGGGCCTATATGGACGTTAAGGCCAACCGTGTTTTTATATTATTTGTGTTATAAGACGAAGTACTATGGGATAGTGTTAAGGACGATGTTCATAGTGAGGTGTGAGTAAAAATCAATGAAATCAAAATCTTATAAAAGAATTGTATACAGGTCCTTCGTGCCATGTGAGTGACGAATCAATTCTTAGCAACGATATCCAAGTGCAGGCTGGAGTCGGGCAGGGCTGCGTATTATCCCTACTCTTATTCGAGCTGATTTTGAATTTAATAATGCGGCAAGCTTCTACGAAAAACAAGAGCATATCCTGGGGCACGGGTCACAGCCTCGAAGATCTGGACTATGTGGATGACATCTTCTTACTGTCCCACAAATACTCATATAACTTTCATATATAATGGAGGAAATCAAAGATGATGTGCATCAACACAAACGTCTCCTAAAACTTTCAGATTTTCCGCCCTAACGTCGATGCAGTGGACGAATTTTGTTACCTTGGCAGCATTATCACTAAAAATGGCGGCTCAGCAGCCGATGTACGGCTTCGAATACCAAGGGGTCGCGTCAACTTCGGTTTGCTTAACTCACGAAGCTGAACATTTTTGAATCGAACGTGAAATCAATTCTTCTGTACGTTTGCGAAACGGGGTGCGCGACTCCGCGAGAAACACAAGCGCTACAAGTGTTCATCATCCGTACCCTCCGAAATATCGTACGCGTCTTCTGGGACTACACCTTCACAAATATCGACATCTGGGAGTCGCCTGGACAAGTACCAATTCGCCTGGAAAATCGCCGCCGAAAATGGAAGTGGATTGGCCACACAATCCGTATGCTCCGATGGCATCATAAAGTAGTCACAGACGCGACAGACCTTGCAACACGTGGTAACGACTAGTTGAAGAAGAAGCCTTAAAAGCAGCACGCTCATGGCGACAGCTAAATTCCTTTGCTTTGGATAAATCAAATTATGACTTGGGAGCAGGCATGCGAGCCACCCACCTCATACTTAATATAGGGAAGCATATTAAGTATGAAGTAGGTGGCTTGATTAGCTTGTGGACGTGATTTTGACCCATTTTTCGCAGGGTTTAACTCGCTCTTATTTTTATTTTCCAGACAAAAACTCGATGTCTCCTAGGCAGAGATCTGCAGCGATACACCGCACTTATTCGTTCAACGAATGTGCATTGGGTTTTTCTGCCACTCTAACTCATTGATCACAAACACATATCGTGTTGCGTTCATGTAGTAATACCAACCGAAGTACAATGCGATGCTTGCTCATTTTTCCTCAGATCATAGCGGTGAGTGAGAAAAAGCGGTGCGAGTGTAAGCCGCCACCGCAATTGATGCGATAGTTCTGCCTACGAATTATTGCATACGTTAAGCTAAGTAAGATCGAGTACTACGTTTTTGAATCAACGCATCCTGCACTGCCGCATGTTCATATTGACATAGCCGGAGCGGTGACGATTTTCGAAATTTTATTTTTGTAACCCCAGTGGTACCTAATACATACATATGTAAACATGTGACATATTATGTCAATTGCGTTCCTTTTGTTAACTTTCATCAAATCGTTGGAATAAACAAAAAAAAAAAGAACACCGCATAATCCGCAAACAGTATGCGGTGTTGTTCTTGTTCATAAGCGGTCGCACATACCACCGCATCGACTATGTCAATATGAACATGCGGTAGTTCAAAAACGTAGTACTCGAGCTACAACTAACTCGAGAGAAACATATTCAATTGACATATACCCAATCGAGTATGGTAAAAACAACTATCGCTGAGGTTGCGGTGGCCACCACTTCCACCACCTTTTTTTTGTGAGTAGATTTTTAGTCCTACAATAATGATGGCTTGTTAATATCTGCAGTACACATTCGCACCACTTTTGTTGTGTGACTTACGATATAAGTCACAAAAATATGTTCGCATGCCGATCTCTGCTTCTAAGCTAGGTTAAAACGAGAATTTTCGAAATACATATTTTGTTCTTATATCATCGAGATCTACAGAACTGCACTTTCAAGACTTGAAACAATGCAAATCGTAATATTCCCATTATATTGATCGGACTCATGAGTGATGAGTTACAATCGAAAATGCGTAGCAAACCGAGCCCGGGTACAGCTAGTATCTAAGTGTACAAAATCTTAACAGATTTATTCGCCTTATTGTCAATGTTGTACATAGTTCTTGATGATGTCAAGAATTAAAAGCATTCTCTCCATTTAATTAAGGTATTGTCTGCGACAAGTTTTTCAATTTCCAAAAGCAAAACTTGAACATTTGCAGTTGATTAAAATACAACTGAATTCATGACCAAAAATAACCTCAAATATTTGGATTACACTAAATTACTCGCGCGTAATATGTTCATAGGTATTTGGAATACTCTTTTAGCATAACATGTCTCCCGGAAAATATGTTTACCCTTCAATCAATTTTGAATAACTTGTGAATATAATCAAATCCAATAACGGAAGTAGCATTCTTTGATCAATTTATAGAACTCATTTATCTACCTCTTTCTCTTATTCACGCTCGATTATCCTTTCACCTGTACTACCATCCACGGCATCTTGTGACTTGGTGGAACCAGATTAATCTTCTTGTCAGCAGATTATTAAAAAATTGCAGCTGCACTTTGTTTTTCTATTCTGAGAAAGGAATTCCATTCTCGAAATTCCCTCCAGCATTTGATGGTCGCTGGCTGGTTTTGCTTGTGTGCATAATGACAATTTGCATTATCCTTTGGCGTCATTGCATCGAAACATAATTTCGTTGCCCAGTATTCCTTCATCAAGTGGTTTCCAGGGGGCGAACGTAATGGCAGACAAATAAACGCTTATTGTGGTAGCAGCTTGTCAAGTTGTCCCCGGCTTGCTTGTGCTTCAGTCTTTCCCAGTTCATTTAATTTTCTACTCAGCAAGATAGTGGAGATGCTGTGTACATTAAGACAGTATAAAGCAATAAAATTAAGCAAAATGCAGAAAAAATACTGTCATTCAAAACGTAAGCGAAAAAGTTTAGGGCTGAGAATATCATTATGGCAGAGTGGCAGTTTTACATAATCCAATAAGCTATGAAGTATAACATTTAAGGTAGTCAACGAATTAACCTAAATGTTGTTTATGGAGACTTGATCAGAATGGAGGAACAAGTCCTTTTCAAGGAATCAAGCGACTTCAACATCAGTGAAGTCAGTGTGTAAATTCAAAATTGTATGGGGAAAAACTCATTAGCTTAACTTGACAACTTTCATATTTTCGCATTCTTAGTTACGAAAATTCGTTGCTTTTGAAATTTGTTTTAAAGAAGCACTGGTTTTAAGAAATCGAACGATTTTAATGCACGTCTAATGTTCCACACAAATAACCCAGAGACACACGGCAGACAAAAGCACACAATGTTTTACAAATGCGCCTTGAAATTAATTATAACGTATAATTTATGCTGCAGGTGAGGAAAGTTGCCGAATAAATAATGATGGTTATAAATTTCGTGCAAAGTGTCTTATTGCTTTTCATTGGTCTTATATGCTTGCGAGGAAGATTCCTTAGTGGCAAGAAACTCACTCACTGTTATCCTGGGTGTACCGATGAATCTTGAAAGGAAGGAGTTCAATTGACTTCACTTATAGGGACACAAATTTAGGAAGCAATTAAGACGGTAATAAATTTGAAAGCACCACCTACTCTGGGATGAATAATATTTCTCAGAGTGTGTCTGAAGTAAACGGACTTGTGTGTAAATTCTGTTGTACATACGTCTAATAATAAGGCAATGCTTGGAAATAGAAATGTAATTCGTTTAAACGTCCGTATAATCAATAAGGAAAGTCATAAGAACGGGAATAACGTATTCAATATTCTACTCTATTATTATAAGTCAATTACAAAGGATCTCGTACAACATAAAATCCAGTTTATGTCCCTACATACAGGAGTGCATTAATCGATTAAAATTGGCGAACATCCAAAATGCATTATCGCCTTAGTTACATAAGCCTCCGTGCATTATCGTGAAATATTGCAGACAACTTCGTTAGACATCGTTGTCCATTACTGATTTCACTTTCTGTTAAAATTGCAGTACCCGTAATTGGCTTACTTCGTAGGTATTGGAATACAATCTGAATACAATATACCATTCATACTTAAAACTGAGTTTAACATTTGGCAAAACACACTTATCACCTTGTATGTCATTTAAATTGCCCAAATGTATGTGTGCATAAAGTAGAGGCGGAATTTCAATTTTAAAATCTGCTGTTGCTATTTTTTCGTTAGCATACTGTCACCAACACTTGCGTCATATTTCGTAACAAAATCTACCTACAAAACATATTTAAATATGTTCAGTATTTCAGCACGTGTTTGACCTATCCTATTATACCTACTATCCTATATATACCTACCTATTTCTATTATCTGTGATTTTGATGAAAAAAAAAATTGCGGAATGATTTTTTTGTATTTACACGCGCTTAAGGGCGGAATTCGATTTGAATCTACGAACAAAATAATGAGAGAGATTTTTCTTGTACTTGGGTAAAGCATTCCACTCTCCAGTTGACACTATCTTTCGCAAGCTGTTTCCCATTGCGCACGACAAGTTGATTGAAGTCCTTCTCCTCCTGGGTGCGCCATCGTTTACGTACCCGTCCTCTTTTCCTTTGTCCCACAGTCGAAGACTCTTCGGGGTAGAGCAGTCTTGTCCATGCGTTCTACATGCCCTAGTCATCTTAGGCGTTGAATCCGTCGACTGACAGTTCATGGTCTTGAATTTTCCTATTCCAATAACCATCAACGCAAGCAGGGCCAAAGATTGAACGCAGAACTTTTCTCTCCAAGAGACCAAGGACTTCATCATCTGCTTTTGAGATTGTTCAGATTTCAGAGCCATAGAGCAGTGTGAGGATGATCAAGGCGTTATATAGTGTTAGCTTGGTCTTTCGAGAGATGGCTCAATTGCCTCAATGGGCCCAAGACCCAAAGAAACAGAGATTGTCAGGAGTTATCCTGCGTTTATTCTCTGTACTGATGTTGTTCGTACTGTTTACTTGGGAGCCGAGGTAGACGAAGTCCTTCACTACCTCGAAGGTAGTGGAAGGTACCTTTGTTCTGGCCGAGTCGTCGATGTTGTGCGTCTTTCTCGGTGACAGCATATACATAGTTTTACCCTCGTTTACCGCTTAACCCATTTTGACTTCATTGACGGTTCGCTGTGTTCGACCAACCACGTCAATGTCGTCAGCGTATGCTAGCAGTTGTACGGACTCTCGAAAGATTGTGCCTCTTGTGTTGGCGAGTGAGTTTTGCACGACCTTTGGCAACCACAATGCGATGATCCGAGTCGATGTTGGCTCCTCGGTATGTTTGGACATCGAGAATACTGGAGGAGTGTCTGACGTCGATCGCAATGTGATCAGTCTGGTTGACGGTTGATTGCACAGGAGACCGCCATGTCCCTTTGTGGATGTTGAGGTGAAAGAACCGCGTACTGACTGCAGGGAGGTTTCGGCCCGTTACAGTCTAAGTTACAGTTCAACAGCCTAATTCCATTCTCGGACGTGTTGTTGTGCAGGCTGTGTTTCCCGATGACTCTAGCTCTCTGTCTCTTGCCCAGGCTTGCGTTGAAATCTCCTAGATCTTGATCGTATGTCCTTTCTAAGAGATCATAGAATTCATCCTTGCTATCATCATCCTTAACCTCCGTTGGGGCGTGGACGAAGATCAGGTTGATGTTGCCAATGTAGACTTGATTGAGTTCGAAGGAACTCAAGGATAGTGGTAGTATCTGGGGGGTATGCAGTTATCCAGGCACGAGTTCTAGGCCTGCTAAGGATTTCGGCTTAACTGTTTGCGTGTCACGCCAGAGCTACCCTTGCCAATGACTTTTACCTATAAGTCAGCTGACCTCTGGACCTTGAAGGCTAGAAGCTTTATGCGGCCTTGATGACAGCCAACATAGAAGGCGGCAGGAGCCCATCCACCGCTCTCTCGAGGTAGAGGCGATTGACTCAAATGCAAATTTCCACGAATTTTCTTAATTCTATCGTATTTGAAGGATGGCATTTGAAAAGGGAGTAACTTTCGAAAAACTTGCTTAGCTAGCGGCATAAATTGGGTCTGCCTAGATTTGAAATTCTCCCCAAACTGCAGGTGCAGGTTGATGAAGATTTCTCGCCGCTCCATAACGAACTCACTGAGACGTTCATTAACAAAAAATGTGAAAGACAAACCGACGCGTTGTCAAGAGCCTCTATAACATCAGCCTGAAGAATGTCTTGCAATACACACACTCCAACACTAGAGGCACTTCCAAAATTGCGAGCAACTGTTAGCATACGGCGATGACATTGACATGATAAGCAGGACACATTTAGCCGTCAAGGAGCTGTCTAGTGGAAGGGACTAAAATGGGTCTGGTGATGAATAAGGGCACGACCATATGGTGTCCTCAAGAAATAACACACAAGATCGACATCTTAAACAGATTATCGCGATAGCAAGCTAAAACTTCGAAGTTGTTAAGGACTTCATCTACCTAGGCTCAATCGCAGAGTACCTCTTGCTAAACGCTTTTCTAAGGAAATTGAGTAATAGATAATAGATCGTCTCAGTCCGCTTTAATAAGAATGAAAATATCAAAAAGTCACATTACAGGAAAGAATTGAGAACGAAACATCTATAGTTGAAGCACCAATTGAACCGATTGATCCGCTGATATATTATGCAATTTCAACCTTTCTTTCTCGGATGTACAAACGTAGAATCGAACACCTGCATCTAACACATTTAACGAACAACTTCACGTTTTATTCATCTAATAGGTTTTTAATCCAAATGAAAGCCATTCAATTGCTCGAACTTAAATCCTCTCTGCAGTGCGACAAATAAATTGTAAAACTGACATCAGATAAAAAATTCATTAAGCTCTCAGAGTTTTAGCTTTAGGTCTCTCTTGCCATACAGGTTTGCATTATTTTCCGGAAATTGTGTTGTGGTTTCTATGGGCAAAAATAAATTGAATACGATTTCTTTGCCGAGAGAAATTTATTGCGGGTGCATCGAAAAAGAATAAACAGAAACTGAGAGAGACAAAGAAAATGAAAAGACGCAAGCCAAAGCAGCGAATGATGGTAAATTCAGTTTCAAAGATATAAAAGCAATTTGTACCTTAATTGAGGCTAAAAAAAAGTACAAGGGGTATGCACTTATGTGTCGAAGTGCATACCATTTATTCTTTTTGTCAAATTCTGATGTTCAATAAATAAACTGAATAGAAGTAGAGTGGTAATGAGGAGGGGGTCAGGTGGCTATCAACCTATTGCACCCTCCGATAGAGCCCCCTAAGCTGAAGAAAAGGGAACTCCGCTTCACTGGTTAGGCCAAGTACTTAGGAGTAATCTTAGACAGCAAGTTAAGCTGGAAACCAAACATTAAGGAACATATTAAGAAGGCGGCGGCAGATATTTACACATGTCTTGGCCCCACATGGAGAATTAAGCCATGAGTGGCTCACTGGATGTATGCGGCTGTTGTTAGACCCATCTTAACATACGGTATCCTTGTTTGGTGGTCAGCACTGAAGAACAAATCTAATCTTAAATCGATAAGAAGTATTCAAAGATCAGCGTGTATCTGAATCACAGGGGCATTGCCATCCACCCCCACAGCCGCCATGGAAACATTGCTACAGCTTCATCCCATGGACATCTATGGGAAGCTGGTAGCCACCAAGGCAGCGTTAAGGCTGCGGGAGTGCAACCGCTGAAGCAGTTCACTTAGCCTAGGTCATACAGAGATAACCAGAAAGCGAGACTACCAACGCATACAGATTATACAACACCCGCTTTAGAATTCGAGTTTGAGTTCAAACACTTATCCCAGACAGAGCAGATTGGGATCTGCAAAGAAAAATCTGGAATCTGCACAAATAGCTCAAAAACAGACAAGGGCACCGGACTAGGAGTATTCGGGATATCGCCAGACATATCCTTTTACGTGTCTCTTAGACTGCCCAACCATTGTAGTGTATTCCAGGCAGAAGTTAAAGCTATCCAAGAGGTTGCCCGCTTACTGTAGATGAACCCAAAAAACAGGCTTTCTATCGCCATTTACAAAGATTTTCAGACGGCCATAAAGGCTCTGGATACACCATCAATTAAATCGAAGATGGTTAAACTTTGCCGCCTATCCGGGACATAGCGGTTAGATACAACCTTACCCTATGTAGGTATAGTCGTTGTCCAGGCAACAAAAGAGCCGACGAAGAATAGAGGTGGGAGTGTCACTGGCAAATAATCAGGACACCCTGAACGCTGCAGAGGTGCAGAGAGTTTCAAGTAGAGGGTCTATTGAATAGACTCATACACCCATCTCTTCCTCTGTGTGTGTGTTTATTCGCAG
Source organism: Eristalis intricaria (assembly GCA_964034865.1). Lineage (NCBI taxonomy): Eukaryota > Metazoa > Arthropoda > Insecta > Diptera > Syrphidae > Eristalis > Eristalis intricaria. Next base: position 17,073,819 of record OZ035875.1, read on the forward strand.
GGGATTGTCCAGCGTCTGCTGTCAGACATCCAAACCTATCCTGAAGGAGAGAATTTCCTCTTAAAGACGTAGAGTTGAATTTGAATTGAATTTTTGAGTGACAGATGGTCCAAGTCGGACTGATTTGGGTCTGAGGGCTATGTCCTACAACCCAGAATAACATATACCCCATACACAATATTATCAGCATGGAATACAAAACCATAGATTAATGTCTACCTCTGGACACACAGAATAAAATAACAACCTAATATCTGTAATATCTGCTTAACTTATACCTGTCACTACACACTCAACATAAAAACTCAACTACGACGCGACGAATGTTATACGAAGGGACATACGACCTTCTCTGCCGTATTGTGTGAGCGCCTGAAACCATTCGTCAATAACCTGATAGTTCAATGATCCTTATTACAGTGGTTTCAGGCCGGGGAAGTCCACCATTGACGAAATCTTCACATTACGGCTTCATATAGAAGCAGATCGATTAAGGCCGCATAAGACAGCGAGCATAGAGACGAGCTATAGAACGCCATGTCTAGTTTTGACCTTCCTGCCAAATTCGTCAGGTTGTGTCGTATGACGATGGAGAGTTCTCGCTGCTCCATCAGGGTCGGTAACGAACTCACTGAGACCTTCCATCTCAAAAAAGATTTTAGACAAGGCGACGCGCTGCCATGTGACTTGCTTAACATCGTTCTTGAAAAGGTCGTGCAAAACTCACACGCCAATACTAGAGGCATTTTCAGAAGTCTGTACAACTCTTAGCATACATGGATGACAATAGCGTGATTGGTAGAACACAGCGTTGGCATTAAGACCGAAGTGTCTAAAATGATTCTAGCGGTGAATGAGGGCGAAGTATATGCTATCATTAAAAAAGGACCTCGACGCATTGGACAGAGCGTTACAATGGGCAGCTGTAACTGCGCGGTAGTCAGGGAATTCATCTACCTTGGCTGCCAAGTAAACAGTACGAACAACATCAGTACCGAGATTAAACTCACACTTACTCTTGCCAATCGATTTTTCTTTTGGCTCAAGAGTCAATTGAGTAGTAGAGCCCTCTCTCGAAAGGCCAAGCTAACAAGACTTTGATCATCCCCGTCATGCTCTATGGCGCGGAAATCTGAACAATCTCAAAAGCAGATGATGAAGCCCTTGGTCTCTTGGAAAGAAAAGTTCTGCGTTCAATCTTTGGTCCTGTTTGCGTTGGTGGTTATTGGACAAGAAGATTCAACCATGAACTGTCAGTCGACGGATTCAACGCCTAAGATGACTAGGGCATGTAGAACGCATGGACAAGACTGCTCCAACCCGAAGAGTCTTCGACTCCGGACCAGTGGGACTACGCAATAGAGGACACACACGGAACCGATGGCGCACCCAGGTGGAGAAGGACCACAGTCAAATCACTTGCAGTGCCCAATGGGAAAGAGCTGGCTAAATATCGTGTCTGGAGAGGCTTGTTGGTTGAGGTCCAGGTCCGACTCTACCTATAGCTCCATCAGAACATGAAGAAGAATGTTCGCATACATAAACGCGGATTTAGACTGTGGTGGTGCTCATTATTAAGTCTTTTTTCAATAGTTATACTTAATGTGATAGTTATACTGTCTCAATAGTTAGTTAGAAAATTCGTGGGAAGTTGTCCACTATAGTCCGCCAAGACATTGTCCGTAATAGGAAACTATGAAATCGCAGCACTTAAATGATTTCCGATGATACGTAACTTTCTGCCAACAAAGCTAGCCAAACACTCCCTTAACCGCAGATATCTTTAATTACAATGCATCGAGATCAATCTCAATAGGACACCTCATCTCTTGCAGACTGCATCACATTACTAGAATTTTTAAGTCTACTTTGAAAATTGTGGACTTATCTTCCTTTCATTTTCATTTCGTAAGAAACCATAAATTTGAGTAGTAGTACGAGAAGTAATAACTTCTTGCACAGTTGAAATTCTTATATTTTCTATGAATGAAATGGTCGCATAAAAGAACTCGTCCGATTACGTCTACTTTTTATTTGTAAAGTCCTATTCACGTCTCTTTTATGTGCACCGTTCCAACTTTTACAATCATTCCTGGATTTTCTTCAGACTGTTACTTGGCTACTTTGTTGGATACCGACATTGTCCACTCCAAATAATTTTAAGCTTGCAAAAAAAAAAAAGAAGTTTAATTTAATTTTTTATGAACTTCCTTCTTAACACTTGACGAAATTGAGTTGGAAAGCATTTCCCATGCAGATGAATCAGTTGTCAACCCTTTTAAGGGAATGTAAAATTTATGTAGGTGCATTTAATTTGAAGGGGATGTTTTTTCCCAGCCCACTGAATATTTTGCATTAATATCTGTTGTCACATGCTCCGATTCACATGCTTCTCTCTCACTGATTGATTGATTAATGGATTATCATCTTAATGGTGTGAGGGATGATTGGGATCGTGAAAATATATTTTTTCCATTTAAAAATTTAATACATTTTGCAGTAACGAGTATGGACGCATAATGGTTTCATTGTTAATTCACTTTCAAATTACAGACCAAGCCACAGTAGGCAATAACAATCATATACATATAAACCTGCACATAATAGGTGTACGTTATGTGACTAATATTTATAACATAAGGCCTGCAAATATGCTGTTTTATGACCTTATTATTCGTATGTTAGTTAAATAATTGTAATGTAACAAAGATGTACTAACTAAAGAACAGTGGACTTGCAACATAGTGGCAAGCTGATACCCAAGCGAATGATTAACATTTGAAATTAATTGATACGATTTAAATATACCCACGATAACGATGGCTTTTCAATAAAAACATCAATTCTGCACATTGGCTGAATTGCATTAAACCTTATCAGGTCGCTCGAGTAATCAGTATCCGTATGCCAAAAGGCAAAATCACTATTCACTGCGTTCAAGTACGTGTGAGTATATACTCATGTTACGAAATCTAGTGATTTATGGAAGCCTGAAAAAGATTCACTCTGTTCTTACACTACACGTTTGCAATCATAATGTGAAGTGATTTCTGGCCATTAAGCAATACGGATGGTCACTTTAGCCACATCCTCCATATTTTGACCATCGCTTTCTTTCACATTCCCACGCAAATATGTATACATACAGAATCTCATTTCTCTTAATTCCTACAATTAGAGCTAAATGCATTTATATCCCTCTGCTCACATCATCTGGCTCCGAGCCGAGTATGCCCCACACTCTCCTTAGATACATTTTGCCTTTTGGATTTGTGTGTGATTTGGTATTTGGTAGCCTACTTACATTCGTTTGCTTGCACGTGTACTGCTTTCTTCCTTAGCAATGCTGGTGATTTTATTTTCATTCCCTATTTATATGTAAATATATACATGTAAGTGGTAATAATAAATTATTTGACGATTAATTTTGATAAATAAGCGGTGACCTATTTGGTAGGTTATATGTAGTTTAATTCGACTGTCTGTAGTACATAATTTCCGAATTCCTCAAAGTCGTTACTTAAAGAGAATATGGTCTGAAAGGAAGAAGTGCTAAAAATACTCAGAAGCACTTGGGGACAAAAATAGCTTTGTAAGTTAAACACTCGTAGTGTTCGTACTTTGCCTGCATACATTTTTATACTCCTGATTCGTTCTTAGATAGTATTTTTTGAGAGTATCTGTGCTAAAAACACGAAATTATATAAGTCATGCAAAGGACACACGTCTTGCTCTCTGGCAATTTTAATCGATCCGAGGTTCTTTATTTTGCGTGTGTTTGGCTTTACGGTACGATAGAAATCTTTTATAATATGCTCCATATCCAATAAGGTCGTAACATTTCCTCCTTCCAATTTCTCATACATTTTTGTTCTATATTGTGCATCCGACATCGATCCCGATATGGAAATGTTAATTTTCGGTCGTTTTCCCAGTTCATCATCCGACTGCCACAGCGGCCCTATTAGACCTACATGACTTATGCGCACACTTTGTGACGATTTCTTACTTATATTAATCGAATCCGAAACGTTGGACTGCATACACCGACACCGAATTTTGCCCTAAAATTTTTAGCAAGAAGCCTCGACATAACGATGACAACTCGGAACGAAGAAGGACAACGAAAGCGCTCTCTAAAAATTTAGCTGCCAAACTAAATAAGAGAATCACACGCTTAAGTTTGTTATCTTCCGTAAAACCACGCGCCCTTGCCAAGAGGCTCAACGGGGCGTCGACTCAACACTCAAGAGTGGAAATTTGTTCCTGTGCATAGATATATGTATCAACTAACACACAAGCAAAATGTTTCCCTGCACCCCAATTTGAAGCTGCGTGCGACCTAATTTGCCGTGGTTTATCGCATTTTTTTGCCCTAACTCTTCAGTATATGTTTTTGTCTGGGCTTTGCCTATATATATAGTCAAACATAAATATATGGATTTATGGGGATTTTGTAGCGAACATTTTTTCGGTAAAGTTTGTTAGAATGAGATGACATGAGACATATTAGCCGTGTTTTTTTTCATAGCTATCGATAGTGAAGTGAAGTAAGATTCAGAAAAACGATTCGCAGGGCTTTGAATTTTATCTGTCAAAATATATAAAAAAGAAATTTATATATAGGCAGTATTATAGGATTCGTTGTAGGAAAACGGTTAAGGTCGAAGGTCATCGAATTTTAACCGATATGTCTGGCTGTGATCCGATCCGATCGCCTTGCTGTGATCCGCATCCAAGGCAGAACCCATCAGCCTCATATGTACATACGCCCCTACCGACGAGGCTGAAGACTATGTCAAAGAGGACTATTATGACCACTTGGACGATGCCAATGGAGCCTATCCGGAGTACGATGTAAAGATCGTGCTCCAAAGATCACCTGGCTCATCTGTAATCTGTAACATGTACAAGAGGCGATTTCTGAAGATTCAATTTGAACTGCCCGACCGAAGACAAGAACCACTCGCTTCCTTACAAATCGTTGATCCCACACCTTCCCCATATGTCAGATTATAACTTTATGTCATCAAACACAATAGCTTTACGCAGATTTAATGCATTATTGGATTTTAGAGCATTCGCATCGAATCCAGCGGCGAATTCGACCACGAAGTGAACACAATTGACTTTTTTTTTTCAAAAATTTCTTTTGGTTCAAAAATGTGTGCAAAGATTTTACAAAAACCCATATGCCAAACGTCTATGCCAAGTTAACCATCTTACTTTCACTAAGATATATGAATTGAACTACTAGCAGCTATATCCATGTACCTACACACCTACACAAAATCCGTCCGCCTACAAAAATATTCATGGACTTACACAGTTCGGTGAACATGTTTAACGCAGCCATATCTACGGATTTATCTTTAACTCAGTCATATCTGTGAACCTAAATTGATCCGCCCATATGTTAAACCCTCCCATATCCATGAACCTACACTGTTAATCGGGAATTTTGTACTCAGCCATATCGACGGATTTAGACAGTTCGGCGGCCATTTTTAACGCAGCCATATCTACAGTTCAGCGGCCATGTTTAACTCAGCTATATCCATGAACTTACAAAGTTGGGCGGCCATATTGAACTCAGTCATATTCATGAACCTAAATACATCCGCCCACATGTTAAACCTTCCCATATCCATGAACCTACGCATGTTTGGTGATGTGTTCTTACGTATATTAATCGAATCCGAGACTTTGGAATGCGTAGCCCAACATCGAAATTTTCACGAAAAATTTTTCCTATACCCAGAGGTCGATTTTCGGCCGTTTTCCCACATCATCTCCTGAATGCCAAACCGGCCCCGTTAGACCTACGGATGACTTCTGCGCATGTTTGGTGATGTGTTCTTACGTATATTAATCGAATCCGAGACTTTGGAATGCGTAGCCCAACATCGAAATTTTCACGAAAAATTGTTCCTATACCCAGAGGTCGATTTTCGGCCGTTTTCCCACATCATCTCCTGAGTGCCAAACCGGCCCTGTTAGACCTGCGGATGACTTCTGCGCATGTTTGGTGATGTGTTCTTACGTATATTAATCGAATCCGAGACTTTGGAATGCGTAGCCCAACATCGAAATTTTCACGAAAAATTTTTCCTATACCCAGAGGTCGATTTTCGGCCGTTTTCCCACATCATCTCCTGAGTGCCAAACCGGCCCTGTTAGACCTGCGCATGTTTGGTGATGTGTTCTTACGTATATTAATCGAATCCGAGACTTTGGAATGCGTAGCCCAACATCGAAATTTTCATGAAAAATTTTTCCTATACCCAGAGGTCGATTTTCGGCCGTTTTCCCACATCATCTCCTGAGTGCCAAACCGGCTCTGTTAGACCTGCGGATGACTTCTGCGCATGTTTGGTGATGTGTTCTTACGTATATTAATCGAATCCGAGACTTTGGAATGCGTAGCCCAACATCGAAATTTTCACGAAAAATTTTTCCTATACCCAGAGGTCGATTTTCGGCCGTTTTCCCACATCATCTCCTGAGTGCCAAACCGGCCCTGTTAGACCTGCGGATGACTTCTGCGCATGTTTGGTGATGTGTTCTTACGTATATTAATCGAATCCGAGACTTTGGAATGCGTAGCCCAACATCGAAATTTTCACGAAAAATTTTTCCTATACCCAGAGGTCGATTTTCGGCCGTTTTCCCACATCATCTCCTGAGTGCCAAACCGGCCCTGTTAGACCTGCGGATGACTTCTGCGCATGTTTGGTGATGTGTTCTTACGTATATTAATCGAATCCGAGACTTTGGAATGCGTAGCCCAACATCGAAATTTTCATGAAAAATTTTTCCTATACCCAGAGGTCGATTTTCGGCCGTTTTCCCACATCATCTCCTGAGTGCCAAACCGGCCCTGTTAGACCTGCGCATGTTTGGTGATGTGTTCTTACGTATATTAATCGAATCCGAGACTTTGGAATGCGTAGCCCAACATCGAAATTTTCACGAAAAATTTTTCCTATACCTATTTTCCTATACGATTTTCGGCCGTTTTACCACATCATCTCCTGAATGCCAAACCGGCCCTGTTAGACCTACGGATGACTTCTGCGCATGTTTGGTGATGTGTTCTTACGTATATTAATCGAATCCGAGACGTTGGAATGCGTAGCCCAACATCGAAATTTTCACGAAAAATTTTTCCTATACCCAGAGGTCGATTTTCGGCCGTTTTCCCACATCATCTCCTGAATGCCAAACCGGCCCTGTTAGACCTACGGATGACTTCTGCGCATGTTTGGTGATGTGTTCTTGCGTATATTAATCGAATCCGAGACTTTGGAATGCGTAGCCCAACATCGAAATTTTCACGAAAAATTTTTCCTATACCCAGAGGTCGATTTTCGGCCGTTTTCCCACATCATCTCCTGAATGCCAAACCGGCCCTGTTAGACCTACGGATGACTTCTGCGCATGTTTGGTGATGTGTTCTTACGTTTATTAATCGAATCCGAGACTTTGGAATGCGTAGCCGAACATCGAAATTTTCACGAAAAATTTTTCCTATACCCAGGGTCGATTTTCGGCCGTTTTCCCACATCATCTCCTGAATGCCAAACCGGCCCTGTTAGACCTACGGATGACTTCTGCGCATGTTTGGTGATGTGTTCTTACGTATATTAATCGAATCCGAGACTTTGGAATGCGTAGCCCAACATCGAAATTTTCACGAAAAATTTTTCCTATACCCAGAGGTCGATTTTCGGCCGTTTTCCCACATCATCTCCTGAATGCCAAACCGGCCATGTTAGACCTACGGATGACTTCTGCGCATGTTTGGTGATGTGTTCTTGCGTATATTAATCGAATCCGAGACCTTGGAATGCGTAGCCCAACATCGAAATTTTCACGAAAAATTTTTCCTATACCCAGAGGTCGATTTTCGGCCGTTTTCCCACATCATCTCCTGAATGCCAAGCCGGCCCTGTTAGACCTACGGATGACTTCTGCGCATGTTTGGTGATGTGTTCTTACGTATATTAATCGAATCCGAGACTTTGGAATGCGTAGCCCAACATCGAAATTTTCACGAAAAATTTTTCCTATACCCAGAGGTCGATTTTCGGCCGTTTTTCCCACATCATTTCCTGAATGCCAAACCGGCCCTGTTAGACCTACGGATGACTTCTGCGCATGTTTGGTGATGTGTTCTTTCGAATCCGAGACTTTGGAATGCGTAGCCCAACATCGAAATTTTCACGAAAAATTTTTCCTATACCCAGAGGTCGATTTTCGGCCGTTTTCCCACATCATCTCCTGAATGCCAAACCGGCCCTGTTAGACCTACGGATGACTTCTGCGCATGTTTGGTGATGTGTTCTTACGTATATTAATCGAATCCGAGACATCGAAATTTTCACGAAAAATTTTTCCTATACCCAGAGGTCGATTTTCGGCCGTTTTCCCACATCATCTCCTGAATGCCAAACCGGCCCTGTTAGACCTACGGATGACTTCTGCGCATGTTTGGTGATGTGTTCTTACGTATATTAATCGAATCCGAGACTTTGGAATGCGTAGCCCAACATCGAAATTTTCACGAAAAATTTTTCCTATACCCAGAGGTCGATTTTCGGCCGTTTTCCCACATCATCTCCTGAATGCCAAACCGGCCCTGTTAGACCTACGGATGACTTCTGCGCATGTTTGGTGATGTGTTCTTACGTATATAAATCGAATCCGAGACTTTGGAATGCGTAGCCAAACATCGAAATTTTCACGAAAAATTTTTCCTATACCCAGAGGTCGATTTTCGGCCGTTTTCCCACATCATCTCCTGAATGCCAAACCGGCCCTGTTAGACCTACGGATGACTTCTGCGCATGTTTGGTGATGTGTTCTTACGTATATTAATCGAATCCGAGACTTTGGAATGCGTAGCCCAACATCGAAATTTTAACGAAAAATTTTTCCTATACCCAGAGGTCGATTTTCGGCCTGTTTTCCCACATCATCTCCTGAATGCCAAACCGGCCCTGTTAGACCTATGGATGACTTCTGCGCATGTTTGGTGATGTGTTCTTGCGTATATTAATCGAATCCGAGACTTTGGAATGCGTAGCCCAACATCGAAATTTTCACGAAAAATTTTTCCTATACCCAGGGTCGATTTTCGGCCGTTTTCCCACATCATCTCCTGAATGCCAAACCGGCCCTGTTAGACCTACGGATGACTTCTGCGCATGTTTGGTGATGTGTTCTTACGTATATTAATCGAATCCGAGACTTTGGAATGCGTAGCCCAACATCGAAATTTTCACGAAAAATTTTTCCTATACCCAGAGGTCGATTTTCGGCCGTTTTCCCACATCATCTCCTGAATGCCAAACCGGCCCTGTTAGACCTACGGATGACTTCTGCGCATGTTTGGTGATGTGTTCTTCGAATCCGAGACTTTGGAATGCGTAGCCCAACATCGAAATTTTCACGAAAAATTTTTCCTATACCCAGAGGTCGATTTTCGGCCGTTTTCCCACATCATCTCCTGAATGCCAAACCGGCCCTGTTAGACCTACGGATGACTTCTGCGCATGTTTGGTGATGTGTTCTTACGTATATTAATCGAATCCGAGACATCGAAATTTTCACGAAAAATTTTTCCTATACCCAGAGGTCGATTTTCGGCCGTTTTCCCACATCATCTCCTGAATGCCAAACCGGCCCTGTTAGACCTACGGATGACTTCTGCGCATGTTTGGTGATGTGTTCTTACGTATATTAATCGAATCCGAGACTTTGGAATGCGTAGCCCAACATCGAAATTTTCACGAAAAATTTTTCCTATACCCAGAGGTCGATTTTCGGCCGTCTTCCCACATCATCTCCTGAATGCCAAACCGGCCCTGTTAGACCTACGGATGACTTCTGCGCATGTTTGGTGATGTGTTCTTACGTATATTAATCGAATCCGAGACTTTGGAATGCGTAGCCCAACATCGAAATTTTCACGAAAAATTTTTCCTATACCCAGAGGTCGATTTTCGGCCGTTTTCCCACATCATCTCCTGAATGCCAAACCGGCCCTGTTAGACCTACGGATGACTTCTGCGCATGTTTGGTGATGTGTTCTTACGTATATTAATCGAATCCGAGACTTTGGAATGCGTAGCCCAACATCGAAATTTTCACGAAAAATTTTTCCTATACCCAGAGGTCGATTTTCGGCCGTTTTCCCACATCATCTCCTGAATGCCAAACCGGCCCTGTTAGATCTACGGATGACTTCTGCGCATGTTTGGTGATGTGTTCTTACGTATATTAATCGAATCCGAGACTTTGGAATGCGTAGCCCAACATCGAAATTTTCACGAAAAATTTTTCCTATACCCAGAGGTCGATTTTCGGCCGTCTTCCCACATCATCTCCTGAATGCAAGCCGGCCCTGTTAGACCTACGGATGACTTCTGCGCATGTTTGGTGATGTGGTCTTACGTATATTAATCGAATCCGAGACTTTGGAATGCGTAGCCCAACATCGAAATTTTCACGAAAAATTTTTCCTATACCCAGAGGTCGATTTTCGGCCGTTTTCCCACATCATCTCCTGAATGCCAAACCGGCCCTGTTAGACCTACGGATGACTTCTGCGCATGTTTGGTGATGTGTTCTTACGTATATTAATCGAATCCGAGACTTTGGAATGCGTAGCCCAACATCGAAATTTTCACGAAAAATTTTTCCTATACCCAGAGGTCGATTTTCGGCCGTTTTCCCACATCATCTCCTGAATGCCAAACCGGCCCTGTTAGACCTACGGATGACTTCTGCGCATGTTTGGTGATGTGTTCTTACGTATATTAATCGAATCCGAGACTTTGGAATGCGTAGCCCAACATCGAAATTTTCACGAAAAATTTTTCCTATACCCAGAGGTCGATTTTCGGCCGTTTTCCCACATCATCTCCTGAATGCCAAACCGGCCCTGTTAGACCTACGGATGACTTCTGCGCATGTTTGGTGATGTGTTCTTACGTATATTAATCGAATCCGAGACTTTGGAATGCGTAGCCCAACATCGAAATTTTCACGAAAAATTTTTCCTATACCCAGAGGTCGATTTTCGGCCGTTTTCCCACATCATCTCCTGAATGCCAAACCGGCCCTGTTAGACCTACGGATGACTTCTGCGCATGTTTGGTGATGTGTTCTTACGTATATTAATCGAATCCGAGACTTTGGAATGCGTAGCCCAACATCGAAATTTTCACGAAAAATTTTTCCTATACCCAGAGGTCGATTTTCGGCCGTTTTCCCACATCATCTCCTGAATGCCAAACCGGCCCTGTTAGACCTACGGATGACTTCTGCGCATGTTTGGTGATGTGTTCTTACGTATATTAATCGAATCCGAGACTTTGGAATGCGTAGCCCAACATCGAAATTTTCACGAAAAATTTTTCCTATACCCAGAGGTCGATTTTCGGCCGTCTTCCCACATCATCTCCTGAATGCCAAACCGGCCCTGTTAGACCTACGGATGACTTCTGCGCATGTTTGGTGATGTGTTCTTACGTATATTAATCGAATCCGAGACTTTGGAATGCGTAGCCCAACATCGAAATTTTCAGGAAAAATTTTTCCTATACCCAGAGGTCGATTTTCGGCCGTTTTCCCACATCATCTCCTGAATGCCAAACCGGCCCTGTTAGACCTACGGATGACTTCTGCGCATGTTTGGTGATGTGTTCTTGCGTATATTAATCGAATCCGAGACTTTGGAATGCGTAGCCCAACATCGTAATTTTCACGAAAAATTTTTCCTATACCCAGAGGTCGATTTTCGGCCGTTTTCCCACATCATCTCCTGAATGCCAAACCGGCCCTGTTAGACCTACGGATGACTTCTGCGCATGTTTGGTGATGTGTTCTTACGTATATTAATCGAATCCGAGACATTGGAATGCGTAGCCCAACATCGAAATTTTCACGAAAAATTTTTCCTATACCCAGAGGTCGATTTTCGGCCGTTTTCCCACATCATCTCCTGAATGCCAAACCGGCCCTGTTAGACCTACGGATGACTTCTGCGCATGTTTGGTGATGTGTTCTTACGTATATTAATCGAATCCGAGACATCGAAATTTTCACGAAAAATTTTTCCTATACCCAGAGGTCGATTTTCGGCCGTCTTCCCACATCATCTCCTGAATGCCAAACCGGCCCTGTTAGACCTACGGATGACTTCTGCGCATGTTTGGTGATGTGTTCTTACGTATATTAATCGAATCCGAGACTTTGGAATGCGTAGCCCAACATCGAAATTTTCACGAAAAATTTTTCCTATACCCAGAGGTCGATTTTCGGCCGTTTTCCCACATCATCTCCTGAATGCCAAACCGGCCCTGTTAGACCTACGGATGACTTCTGCGCATGTTTGGTGATGTGTTCTTACGTATATTAATCGAATCCGAGACTTTGGAATGCGTAGCCCAACATCGAAATTTTCACGAAAAATTTTTCCTATACCCAGGGTCGATTTTCGGCCGTTTTCCCACATCATCTCCTGAATGCCAAACCGGCCCTGTTAGACCTACGGATGACTTCTGCGCATGTTTGGTGATGTGTTCTTACGTATATTAATCGAATCCGAGACTTTGGAATGCGTAGCCCAACATCGAAATTTTCACGAAAAATTTTTCCTATACCCAGAGGTCGATTTTCGGCCGTTTTCCCACATCATCTCCTGAATGCCAAACCGGCCCTGTTAGACCTACGGATGACTTCTGCGCATGTTTGGTGATGTGTTCTTACGTATATTAATCGAATCCGAGACTTTGGAATGCGTAGCCCAACATCGAAATTTTCACGAAAAATTTTTCCTATACCCAGAGGTCGATTTTCGGCCGTTTTCCCACATCATCTCCTGAATGCCAAACCGGCCCTGTTAGATCTACGGATGACTTCTGCGCATGTTTGGTGATGTGTTCTTACGTATATTAATCGAATCCGAGACTTTGGAATGCGTAGCCCAACATCGAAATTTTCACGAAAAATTTTTCCTATACCCAGAGGTCGATTTTCGGCCGTCTTCCCACATCATCTCCTGAATGCCAAACCGGCCCTGTTAGACCTACGGATGACTTCTGCGCATGTTTGGTGATGTGTTCTTGCGTATATTAATCGAATCCGAGACTTTGGAATGCGTAGCCCAACATCGAAATTTTCACGAAAAATTTTTCCTATACCCAGAGGTCGATTTTCGGCCGTTTTCCCACATCATCTCCTGAATGCCAAACCGGCCCTGTTAGACCTACGGATGACTTCTGCGCATGTTTGGTGATGTGTTCTTACGTATATTAATCGAATCCGAGACTTTGGAATGCGTAGCCCAACATCGAAATTTTCACGAAAAATTTTTCCTATACCCAGAGGTCGATTTTCGGCCGTTTTCCCACATCATCTCCTGAATGCCAAACCGGCCCTGTTAGACCTACGGATGACTTCTGCGCATGTTTGGTGATGTGTTCTTACGTATATTAATCGAATCCGAGACTTTGGAATGCGTAGCCCAACATCGAAATTTTCACGAAAAATTTTTCCTATACCCAGAGGTCGATTTTCGGCCGTTTTCCCACATCATCTCCTGAATGCCAAACCGGCCCTGTTAGACCTACGGATGACTTCTGCGCATGTTTGGTGATGTGTTCTTACGTATATTAATCGAATCCGAGACTTTGGAATGCGTAGCCCAACATCGAAATTTTCACGAAAAATTTTTCCTATACCCAGAGGTCGATTTTCGGCCGTCTTCCCACATCATCTCCTGAATGCCAAACCGGCCCTGTTAGACCTACGGATGACTTCTGCGCATGTTTGGTGATGTGTTCTTACGTATATTAATCGAATCCGAGACTTTGGAATGCGTAGCCCAACATCGAAATTTTCAGGAAAAATTTTTCCTATACCCAGAGGTCGATTTTCGGCCGTTTTCCCACATCATCTCCTGAATGCCAAACCGGCCCTGTTAGACCTACGGATGACTTCTGCGCATGTTTGGTGATGTGTTCTTGCGTATATTAATCGAATCCGAGACTTTGGAATGCGTAGCCCAACATCGTAATTTTCACGAAAAATTTTTCCTATACCCAGAGGTCGATTTTCGGCCGTTTTCCCACATCATCTCCTGAATGCCAAACCGGCCCTGTTAGACCTACGGATGACTTCTGCGCATGTTTGGTGATGTGTTCTTACGTATATTAATCGAATCCGAGACATTGGAATGCGTAGCCCAACATCGAAATTTTCACGAAAAATTTTTCCTATACCCAGAGGTCGATTTTCGGCCGTTTTCCCACATCATCTCCTGAATGCCAAACCGGCCCTGTTAGACCTACGGATGACTTCTGCGCATGTTTGGTGATGTGTTCTTACGTATATTAATCGAATCCGAGACATCGAAATTTTCACGAAAAATTTTTCCTATACCCAGAGGTCGATTTTCGGCCGTCTTCCCACATCATCTCCTGAATGCCAAACCGGCCCTGTTAGACCTACGGATGACTTCTGCGCATGTTTGGTGATGTGTTCTTACGTATATTAATCGAATCCGAGACTTTGGAATGCGTAGCCCAACATCGAAATTTTCACGAAAAATTTTTCCTATACCCAGAGGTCGATTTTCGGCCGTTTTCCCACATCATCTCCTGAATGCCAAACCGGCCCTGTTAGACCTACGGATGACTTCTGCGCATGTTTGGTGATGTGTTCTTACGTATATTAATCGAATCCGAGACTTTGGAATGCGTAGCCCAACATCGAAATTTTCACGAAAAATTTTTCCTATACCCAGGGTCGATTTTCGGCCGTTTTCCCACATCATCTCCTGAATGCCAAACCGGCCCTGTTAGACCTACGGATGACTTCTGCGCATGTTTGGTGATGTGTTCTTACGTATATTAATCGAATCCGAGACTTTGGAATGCGTAGCCCAACATCGAAATTTTCACGAAAAATTTTTCCTATACCCAGAGGTCGATTTTCGGCCGTTTTCCCACATCATCTCCTGAATGCCAAACCGGCCCTGTTAGACCTACGGATGACTTCTGCGCATGTTTGGTGATGTGTTCTTACGTATATTAATCGAATCCGAGACTTTGGAATGCGTAGCCCAACATCGAAATTTTCACGAAAAATTTTTCCTATACCCAGAGGTCGATTTTCGGCCGTTTTCCCACATCATCTCCTGAATGCCAAACCGGCCCTGTTAGATCTACGGATGACTTCTGCGCATGTTTGGTGATGTGTTCTTACGTATATTAATCGAATCCGAGACTTTGGAATGCGTAGCCCAACATCGAAATTTTCACGAAAAATTTTTCCTATACCCAGAGGTCGATTTTCGGCCGTCTTCCCACATCATCTCCTGAATGCCAAACCGGCCCTGTTAGACCTACGGATGACTTCTGCGCATGTTTGGTGATGTGTTCTTGCGTATATTAATCGAATCCGAGACTTTGGAATGCGTAGCCCAACATCGAAATTTTCACGAAAAATTTTTCCTATACCCAGAGGTCGATTTTCGGCCGTTTTCCCACATCATCTCCTGAATGCCAAACCGGCCCTGTTAGACCTACGGATGACTTCTGCGCATGTTTGGTGATGTGTTCTTACGTATATTAATCGAATCCGAGACTTTGGAATGCGTAGCCCAACATCGAAATTTTCACGAAAAATTTTTCCTATACCCAGAGGTCGATTTTCGGCCGTTTTCCCACATCATCTCCTGAATGCCAAACCGGCCCTGTTAGACCTACGGATGACTTCTGCGCATGTTTGGTGATGTGTTCTTACGTATATTAATCGAATCCGAGACTTTGGAATGCGTAGCCCAACATCGAAATTTTCACGAAAAATTTTTCCTATACCCAGAGGTCGATTTTCGGCCGTTTTCCCACATCATCTCCTGAATGCCAAACCGGCCCTGTTAGACCTACGGATGACTTCTGCGCATGTTTGGTGATGTGTTCTTACGTATATTAATCGAATCCGAGACTTTGGAATGCGTAGCCCAACATCGAAATTTTCACGAAAAATTTTTCCTATACCCAGAGGTCGATTTTCGGCCGTTTTCCCACATCATCTCCTGAATGCCAAACCGGCCCTGTTAGACCTACGGATGACTTCTGCGCATGTTTGGTGATGTGTTCTTACGTATATTAATCGAATCCGAGACTTTGGAATGCGTAGCCCAACATCGAAATTTTCACGAAAAATTTTTCCTATACCCAGAGGTCGATTTTCGGCCGTTTTCCCACATCATCTCCTGAATGCCAAACCGGCCCTGTTAGACCTACGGATGACTTCTGCGCATGTTTGGTGATGTGTTCTTGCGTATATTAATCGAATCCGAGACTTTGGAATGCGTAGCCCAACATCGAAATTTTCACGAAAAATTTTTCCTATACCCAGAGGTCGATTTTCGGCCGTTTTCCCACATCATCTCCTGAATGCCAAACCGGCCCTGTTAGACCTACGGATGACTTCTGCGCATGTTTGGTGATGTGTTCTTACGTATATTAATCGAATCCGAGACTTTGGAATGCGTAGCCCAACATCGAAATTTTCACGAAAAATTTTTCCTATACCCAGAGGTCGATTTTCGGCCGTTTTCCCACATCATCTCCTGAATGCCAAACCGGCCCTGTTAGACCTACGGATGACTTCTGCGCATGTTTGGTGATGTGTTCTTGCGTATATTAATCGAATCCGAGACTTTGGAATGCGTAGCCCAACATCGAAATTTTCACGAAAAATTTTTCCTATACCCAGAGGTCGATTTTCGGCCGTTTTCCCACATCATCTCCTGAATGCCAAACCGGCCCTGTTAGACCTACGGATGACTTCTGCGCATGTTTGGTGATGTGTTCTTACGTATATTAATCGAATCCGAGACTTTGGAATGCGTAGCCCAACATCGAAATTTTCACGAAAAATTTTTCCTATACCCAGAGGTCGATTTTCGGCCGTTTTCCCACATCATCTCCTGAATGCCAAACCGGCCCTGTTAGACCTACGGATGACTTCTGCGCATGTTTGGTGATGTGTTCTTACGTATATTAATCGAATCCGAGACTTTGGAATGCGTAGCCCAACATCGAAATTTTCACGAAAAATTTTTCCTATACCCAGAGGTCGATTTTCGGCCGTTTTCCCACATCATCTCCTGAATGCCAAACCGGCCCTGTTAGACCTACGGATGACTTCTGCGCATGTTTGGTGATGTGTTCTTGCGTATATTAATCGAATCCGAGACTTTGGAATGCGTAGCCCAACATCGAAATTTTCACGAAAAATTTTTCCTATACCCAGAGGTCGATTTTCGGCCGTTTTCCCACATCATCTCCTGAATGCCAAACCGGCCCTGTTAGACCTACGGATGACTTCTGCGCATGTTTGGTGATGTGTTCTTACGTATATTAATCGAATCCGAGACTTTGGAATGCGTAGCCCAACATCGAAATTTTCACGAAAAATTTTTCCTATACCCAGAGGTCGATTTTCGGCCGTTTTCCCACATCATCTCCTGAATGCCAAACCGGCCCTGTTAGACCTACGGATGACTTCTGCGCATGTTTGGTGATGTGTTCTTGCGTATATTAATCGAATCCGAGACTTTGGAATGCGTAGCCCAACATCGAAATTTTCACGAAAAATTTTTCCTATACCCAGAGGTCGATTTTCGGCCGTTTTCCCACATCATCTCCTGAATGCCAAACCGGCCCTGTTAGACCTACGGATGACTTCTGCGCATGTTTGGTGATGTGTTCTTACGTATATTAATCGAATCCGAGACTTTGGAATGCGTAGCCCAACATCGAAATTTTCACGAAAAATTTTTCCTATACCCAGAGGTCGATTTTCGGCCGTTTTCCCACATCATCTCCTGAATGCCAAACCGGCCCTGTTAGACCTACGGATGACTTCTGCGCATGTTTGGTGATGTGTTCTTACGTATATTAATCGAATCCGAGACATCGAAATTTTCACGAAAAATTTTTCCTATACCCAGAGGTCGATTTTCGGCCGTTTTCCCACATCATCTCCTGAATGCCAAACCGGCCCTGTTAGACCTACGGATGACTTCTGCGCATGTTTGGTGATGTGTTCTTACGTATATTAATCGAATCCGAGACTTTGGAATGCGTAGCCCAACATCGAAATTTTCACGAAAAATTTTTCCTATACCCAGAGGTCGATTTTCGGCCGTCTTCCCACATCATCTCCTGAATGCCAAACCGGCCCTGTTAGACCTACGGATGTCTTCTGCGCATGTTTGGTGATGTGTTCTTACGTATATTAATCGAATCCGAGACTTTGGAATGCGTAGCCCAACATCGAAATTTTCACGAAAAATTTTTCCTATACCCAGAGGTCGATTTTCGGCCGTTTTCCCACATCATCTCCTGAATGCCAAACCGGCCCTGTTAGACCTACGGATGACTTCTGCGCATGTTTGGTGATGTGTTCTTACGTATATTAATCGAATCCGAGACTTTGGAATGCGTAGCCCAACATCGAAATTTTCACGAAAAATTTTTCCTATACCCAGAGGTCGAATTTCGGCCGTTTTCCCACATCATCTCCTGAATGCCAAACCGGCCCTGTTAGACCTACGGATGACTTCTGCGCATGTTTGGTGATGTGTTCTTACGTATATTAATCGAATCCGAGACTTTGGAATGCGTAGCCCAACATCGAAATTTTCACGAACAATTTTTCCTATACCCAGAGGTCGATTTTCGGCCGTCTTCCCACATCATCTCCTGAATGCCAAACCGGCCCTGTTAGACCTACGGATGACTTCTGCGCATGTTTGGTGATGTGTTCTTACGTATATTAATCGAATCCGAGACTTTGGAATGCGTAGCCCAACATCGAAATTTTCACGAAAAATTTTTCCTATACCCAGAGGTCGATTTTCGGCCGTTTTCCCACATCATCTCCTGAATGCCAAACCGGCCCTGTTAGACCTACGGATGACTTCTGCGCATGTTTGGTGATGTGTTCTTACGTATATTAATCGAATCCGAGACTTTGGAATGCGTAGCCCAACATCGAAATTTTCACGAAAAATTTTTCCTATACCCAGAGGTCGATTTTCGGCCGTTTTCCCACATCATCTCCTGAATGCCAAACCGGCCCTGTTAGACCTACGGATGACTTCTGCGCATGTTTGGTGATGTGTTCTTACGTATATTAATCGAATCCGAGACTTTGGAATGCGTAGCCCAACATCGAAATTTTCACGAAAAATTTTTCCTATACCCAGAGGTCGATTTTCGGCCGTCTTCCCACATCATCTCCTGAATGCCAAACCGGCCCTGTTAGACCTACGGATGACTTCTGCGCATGTTTGGTGATGTGTTCTTACGTATATTAATCGTATCCGAGACTTTGGAATGCGTAGCCCAACATCGAAATTTTCACGAAAAATTTTTCCTATACCCAGAGGTCGACTTTCGGCCGTTTTCCCACATCATCTCCTGAATGCCAAACCGGCCCTGTTAGACCTACGGATGACTTCTGCGCATGTTTGGTGATGTGTTCTTACGTATATTAATCGAATCCGAGACTTTGGAATGCGTAGCCCAACATCGAAATTTTCACGAAAAATTTTTCCTATACCCAGAGGTCGATTTTCGGCCGTCTTCCCACATCATCTCCTGAATGCCAAACCGGCCCTGTTAGACCTACGGATGACTTCTGCGCATGTTTGGTGATGTGTTCTTGCGTATATTAATCGAATCCGAGACCTTGGAATGCGTAGCCCAACATCGAAATTTTCACGAAAAATTTTTCCTATACCCAGAGGTCGATTTTCGGCCGTTTTCCCACATCATCTCCTGAATGCCAAACCGGCCCTGTTAGACCTACGGATGACTTCTGCGCATGTTTGGTGATGTGTTCTTACGTATTAATCGAATCCGAGACTTTGGAGTGCGTAGCCCTGTCAGACCTACGGATGACTTCTGCGCATGTTTGGTGATGTGTTCTTGCGTATATTAATCGAATCCGAGACTTTAGAATGCGTAGCCCAACATCGAAATTTTCACGAAAAATTTTTCCTATACCCAGAGGTCGATTTTCGGCCGTTTTCCCACATCATCTCCTGAACGCCAAACCGGCCCTGTTAGGATGACTTCTGCGCATGTTTGGTGATGTGTTCTTACGTATATTAATCGAATTCGAGACTTTGAAATGCGTAGCCCAACATCGAAATTTTCACGAAAAATTTTTCCTATACCCAGAGGTCGATTTTCGGCCGTTTTCCCACATCATCTCCTGAATGCCAAACCGGCCCTGTTAGACCTACGGATGACTTCTGCGCATGTTTGGTGATGTGTTCTTACGTATATTAATCGAATCCGAGACTTTGGAATGCGTAGCCCAACATCGAAATTTTCACGAAAAATTTTTCCTATACCCAGAGGTCTATTTTCGGCCGTTTTCCCACATCATCTCCTGAATGCCAAACCGGCCCTGTTAGACCTACGGATGACTTCTGCGCATGTTTGGTGATGTGTTCTTACGTATATTAATCGAATCCGACACTTTGGAATGCGTAGCCCAACATCGAAATTTTCACGAAAAATTTTTCCTATACCCAGAGGTCGATTTTCGGCCGTTTTCCCACATCATCTCCTGAATGCCAAACCGGCCCTGTTAGACCTACGGATGACTTCTGCGCATGTTTGGTGATGTGTTCTTACGTATATTAATCGAATCCGAGACTTTGGAGTGCGTAGCCCTGTCAGACCTACGGATGACTTCTGCGCATGTTTGGTGATGTGTTCTTGCGTATATTAATCGAATCCGAGACTTTAGAATGCGTAGCCCAACATCGAAATTTTCACGAAAAATTTTTCCTATACCCAGAGGTCGATTTTCGGCCGTTTTCCCACATCATCTCCTGAACGCCAAACCGGCCCTGTTAGGATGACTTCTGCGCATGTTTGGTGATGTGTTCTTACGTATATTAATCGAATTCGAGACTTTGAAATGCGTAGCCCAACATCGAAATTTTCACGAAAAATTTTTCCTATACCCAGAGGTCGATTTTCGGCCGTTTTCCCACATCATCTCCTGAATGCCAAACCGGCCCTGTTAGACCTACGGATGACTTCTGCGCATGTTTGGTGATGTGTTCTTACGTATATTAATCGAATCCGAGACTTTGGAATGCGTAGCCCAACATCGAAATTTTCACGAAAAATTTTTCCTATACCCAGAGGTCTATTTTCGGCCGTTTTCCCACATCATCTCCTGAATGCCAAACCGGCCCTGTTAGACCTACGGATGACTTCTGCGCATGTTTGGTGATGTGTTCTTACGTATATTAATCGAATCCGAGACTTTGGAATGCGTAGCCCAACATCGAAATTTTCACGAAAAATTTTTCCTATACCCAGAGGTCGATTTTCGGCCGTTTTCCCACATCATCTCCTGAATGCCAAACCGGCCCTGTTAGACCTACGGATGACTTCTGCGCATGTTTGGTGATGTGTTCTTACGTATATTAATCGAATCCGAGACTTTGGAATGCGTAGCCCAACATCGAAATTTTCACGAAAAATTTTTCCTATACCCAGAGGTCAATTTTCGGCCGTTTTCCCACATCATCTCCTGAATGCCAAACCGGCGCTGTTAGACCTACGGATGACTTCTGCGCATGTTTGGTGATGTGTTCTTGCGTATATTAATCGAATCCGAGACTTTAGAATGCGTAGCCCAACATCGAAATTTTCACGAAAAATTTTTCCTATACCCAGAGGTCGATTTTCGGCCGTTTTCCCACATCATCTCCTGAACGCCAAACCGGCCCTGTTAGGATGACTTCTGCGCATGTTTGGTGATGTGTTCTTACGTATATTAATCGAATTCGAGACTTTGAAATGCGTAGCCCAACATCGAAATTTTCACGAAAAATTTTTCCTATACCCAGAGGTCGATTTTCGGCCGTTTTCCCACATCATCTCCTGAACGCCAAACCGGCCCTGTTAGGATGACTTCTGCGCATGTTTGGTGATGTGTTCTTACGTATATTAATCGAATTCGAGACTTTGAAATGCGTAGCCCAACATCGAAATTTTCACGAAAAATTTTTCCTATACCCAGAGGTCGATTTTCGGCCGTTTTCCCACATCATCTCCTGAATGCCAAACCGGCCCTGTTAGACCTACGGATGACTTCTGCGCATGTTTGGTGATGTGTTCTTACGTATATTAATCGAATCCGAGACTTTGGAGTGCGTAGCCCTGTCAGACCTACGGATGACTTCTGCGCATGTTTGGTGATGTGTTCTTACGTATATTAATCGAATCCGAGACTTTGGAATGCGTAGCCCAACATCGAAATTTTCACGAAAAATTTTTCCTATACCCAGAGGTCGATTTTCGGCCGTTTTCCCACATCATCTCCTGAATGCCAAACCGGCCCTGTTAGACCTACGGATGACTTCTGCGCATGTTTGGTGATGTGTTCTTACGTATATTAATCGAATCCGAGACTTTGGAATGCGTAGCCCAACATCGAAATTTTCACGAAAAATTTTTCCTATACCCAGGGTCGATTTTCGGGCGTTTTCCCACATCATCTCCTGAATGCCAAACCGGCCCTGTTAGACCTACGGATGACTTCTGCGCATGTTTGGTGATGTGTTCTTGCGTATATTAATCGAATCCGAGACTTTGGAATGCGTAGCCCAACATCGAAATTTTCACGAAAAATTTTTCTATACCCAGAGGTCGATTTTCGGCCGTTTTCCCACATCATCTCCTGAATGCCAAACCGGCCCTGTTAGACCTACGGATGACTTCTGCGCATGTTTGGTGATGTGTTCTTACGTATATTAATCGAATCCGAGACTTTGGAATGCGTAGCCCAACATCGAAATTTTCACGAAAAATTTTTCCTATACCCAGAGGTCGATTTTCGGCCGTTTTCCCACATCATCTCCTGAATGCCAAACCGGCCCTGTTAGACCTACGGATGACTTCTGCGCATGTTTGGTGATGTGTTCTTGCGTATATTAATCGAATCCGAGACTTTGGAATGCGTAGCCCAACATCGAAATTTTCACGAAAAATTTTTCCTATACCCAGAGGTCGATTTTCGGCCGTTTTCCCACATCATCTCCTGAATGCCAAACCGGCCCTGTTAGACCTACGGATGACTTCTGCGCATGTTTGGTGATGTGTTCTTACGTATATTAATCGAATCCGAGACTTTGGAATGCGTAGCCCAACATCGAAATTTTCACGAAAAATTTTTCCTATACCCAGAGGTCGATTTTCGGCCGTTTTTCCCACATCATTTCCTGAATGCCAAACCGGCCCTGTTAGACCTACGGATGACTTCTGCGCTTGTTTGGTGATGTGTTCTTACGTATATTAATCGAATCCGAGACTTTGGAATGCGTAGCCCAACATCGAAATTTTCACGAAAAATTTTTCCTATACCCAGAGGTCGATTTTCGGCCGTTTTCCCACATCATCTCCTGAATGCCAAACCGGCCCTGTTAGACCTACGGATGACTTCTGCGCATGTTTGGTGAAGTGTTCTTACGTATATTAATCGAATCCGAGACTTTGGAATGCGTAGCCCAACATCGAAATTTTCACGAAAAATTTTTCCTATACCCAGAGGTCGATTTTCGGCCGTTTTCCCACATCATCTCCTGAATGCCAAACCGGCCCTGTTAGACCTACGGATGACTTCTGCGCATGTTTGGTGATGTGTTCTTACGTATATTAATCGAATTCGAGACTTTGAAATGCGTAGCCCAACATCGAAATTTTCACGAAAAATTTTTCCTATACCCAGAGGTCGATTTTCGGCCGTTTTCCCACATCATCTCCTGAATGCCAAACCGGCCCTGTTAGACCTACGGATGACTTCTGCGCATGTTTGGTGATGTGTTCTTACGTATATTAATCGAATCCGAGACTTTGGAATGCGTAGCCCAACATCGAAATTTTCACGAAAAATTTTTCCTATACCCAGAGGTCGATTTTCGGCCGTTTTCCCACATCATCTCCTGAATGCCAAACCGGCCCTGTTAGACCTACGGATGACTTCTGCGCATGTTTGGTGATGTGTTCTTACGTATATTAATCGAATCCGAGACTTTGGAATGCGTAGCCCAACATCGAAATTTTCACGAAAAATTTTTCCTATACCCAGAGGTCGATTTTCGGCCGTCTTCCCACATCATCTCCTGAATGCCAAACCGGCCCTGTTAGACCTACGGATGACTTCTGCGCATGTTTGGTGATGTGTTCTTACGTATATTAATCGAATCCGAGACTTTGGAATGCGTAGCCCAACATCGAAATTTTCACGAAAAATTTTTCCTATACCCAGAGGTCGATTTTCGGCCGTTTTCCCACATCATCTCCTGAATGCCAAACCGGCCCTGTTAGACCTACGGATGACTTCTGCGCATGTTTGGTGATGTGTTCTTGCGTATATTAATCGAATCCGAGACTTTGGAATGCGTAGCCCAACATCGAAATTTTCACGAAAAATTTTTCCTATACCCAGAGGTCGATTTTCGGCCGTCTTCCCACATCATCTCCTGAATGCCAAACCGGCCCCGTTAGACCTACGGATGACTTCTGCGCATGTTTGGTGATGTGTTCTTGCGTATATTAATCGAATCCGAGACTTTGGAATGCGTAGCCCAACATCGAAATTTTCACGAAAAATTTTTCCTATACCCAGAGGTCGACTTTCGGCCGTTTTCCCACATCATCTCCTGAATGCCAAACCGGCACTGTTAGACCTACGGATGACTTCTGCGCATGTTTGGTGATGTGTTCTTACGTATATTAATCGAATCCGAGACTTTGGAATGCGTAGCCCAACATCGAAATTTTCACGAAAAATTTTTCCTATACCCAGAGGTCGATTTTCGGCCGTTTTCCCACATCATCTCCTGAATGCCAAACCGGCCCTGTTAGACCTACGGATGACTTCTGCGCATGTTTGGTGATGTGTTCTTACGTATATTAATCGAATCCGAGACTTTGGAGTGCGTAGCCCTGTCAGACCTACGGATGACTTCTGCGCATGTTTGGTGATGTGTTCTTACGTATATTAATCGAATCCGAGACTTTGGAATGCGTAGCCCAACATCGAAATTTTCACGAAAAATTTTTCCTATACCCAGAGGTCGATTTTCGGCCGTTTTCCCACATCATCTCCTGAATGCCAAACCGGCCCTGTTAGACCTACGGATGACTTCTGCGCATGTTTGGTGATGTGTTCTTGCGTATATTAATCGAATCCGAGACTTTGGAATGCGTAGCCCAACATCGAAATTTTCACGAAAAATTTTTCCCATACCCAGAGGTCGATTTTCGGCCGTTTTCTTACATCATCTCCTGAATGCCAAACCGGCCCTGTTAGACCTACGGATGACTTCTGCGCATGTTTGGTGATGTGTTCTTACGTATATTAATCGAATCCGAGACTTTGGAATGCGTAGCCCAACATCGAAATTTTCACGAAAAATTTTTCCTATACCCAGAGGTCGATTTTCGGCCGTTTTCCCACATCATCTCCTGAATGCCAAACCGGCCCTGTTAGACCTACGGATGACTTCTGCGCATGTTTGGTGATGTGTTCTTGCGTATATTAATCGAATCCGAGACTTTGGAATGCGTAGCCCAACATCGAAATTTTCACGAAAAATTTTTCCTATACCCAGAGGTCGATTTTCGGCCGTCTTCCCACATCATCTCCTGAATGCCAAACCGGCCCTGTTAGACCTACGGATGACTTCTGCGCATGTTTGGTGATGTGTTCTTGCGTATATTAATCGAATCCGAGACTTTGGAATGCGTAGCCCAACATCGAAATTTTCACGAAAAATTTTTCCTATACCCAGAGGTCGATTTTCGGCCGTTTTCCCACATCATCTCCTGAATGCCAAACCGGCCCTGTTAGACCTACGGATGACTTCTGCGCATGTTTGGTGATGTGTTCTTGCGTATATTAATCGAATCCGAGACTTTGGAATGCGTAGCCCAACATCGAAATTTTCACGAAAAATTTTTCCTATACCCAGAGGTCGATTTTCGGCCGTCTTCCCACATCATCTCCTGAATGCCAAACCGGCCCCGTTAGACCTACGGATGACTTCTGCGCATGTTTGGTGATGTGTTCTTGCGTATATTAATCGAATCCGAGACTTTGGAATGCGTAGCCCAACATCGAAATTTTCACGAAAAATTTTTCCTATACCCAGAGGTCGACTTTCGGCCGTTTTCCCACATCATCTCCTGAATGCCAAACCGGCACTGTTAGACCTACGGATGACTTCTGCGCATGTTTGGTGATGTGTTCTTACGTATATTAATCGAATCCGAGACTTTGGAATGCGTAGCCCAACATCGAAATTTTCACGAAAAATTTTTCCTATACCCAGAGGTCGATTTTCGGCCGTTTTCCCACATCATCTCCTGAATGCCAAACCGGCCCTGTTAGACCTACGGATGACTTCTGCGCATGTTTGGTGATGTGTTCTTGCGTATATTAATCGAATCCGAGACTTTGGAATGCGTAGCCCAACATCGAAATTTTCACGAAAAATTTTTCCTATACCCAGAGGTCGATTTTCGGCCGTCTTCCCACATCATCTCCTGAATGCCAAACCGGCCCCGTTAGACCTACGGATGACTTCTGCGCATGTTTGGTGATGTGTTCTTGCGTATATTAATCGAATCCGAGACTTTGGAATGCGTAGCCCAACATCGAAATTTTCACGAAAAATTTTTCCTATACCCAGAGGTCGACTTTCGGCCGTTTTCCCACATCATCTCCTGAATGCCAAACCGGCACTGTTAGACCTACGGATGACTTCTGCGCATGTTTGGTGATGTGTTCTTACGTATATTAATCGAATCCGAGACTTTGGAATGCGTAGCCCAACATCGAAATTTTCACGAAAAATTTTTCCTATACCCAGAGGTCGATTTTCGGCCGTTTTCCCACATCATCTCCTGAATGCCAAACCGGCCCTGTTAGACCTACGGATGACTTCTGCGCATGTTTGGTGATGTGTTCTTACGTATATTAATCGAATCCGAGACTTTGGAGTGCGTAGCCCTGTCAGACCTACGGATGACTTCTGCGCATGTTTGGTGATGTGTTCTTACGTATATTAATCGAATCCGAGACTTTGGAATGCGTAGCCCAACATCGAAATTTTCACGAAAAATTTTTCCTATACCCAGAGGTCGATTTTCGGCCGTTTTCCCACATCATCTCCTGAATGCCAAACCGGCCCTGTTAGACCTACGGATGACTTCTGCGCATGTTTGGTGATGTGTTCTTGCGTATATTAATCGAATCCGAGACTTTGGAATGCGTAGCCCAACATCGAAATTTTCACGAAAAATTTTTCCCATACCCAGAGGTCGATTTTCGGCCGTTTTCCCACATCATCTCCTGAATGCCAAACCGGCCCTGTTAGACCTACGGATGACTTCTGCGCATGTTTGGTGATGTGTTCTTACGTATATTAATCGAATCCGAGACTTTGGAATGCGTAGCCCAACATCGAAATTTTCACGAAAAATTTTTCCTATACCCAGAGGTCGATTTTCGGCCGTTTTCCCACATCATCTCCTGAATGCCAAACCGGCCCTGTTAGACCTACGGATGACTTCTGCGCATGTTTGGTGATGTGTTCTTACGTATATTAATCGAATCCGAGACTTTGGAATGCGTAGCCCAACATCGAAATTTTCACGAAAAATTTTTCCTATACCCAGAGGTCGATTTTCGGCCGTTTTCCCACATCATCTCCTGAATGCCAAACCGGCCCTGTTAGACCTACGGATGACTTCTGTGCATGTTTGGTGATGTGTTCTTGCGTATATTAATCGAATCCGAGACTTTGGAATGCGTAGCCCAACATCGAAATTTTCACGAAAAATTTTTCCTATACCCAGAGGTCGATTTTCGGCCGTTTTCCCACATCATCTCCTGAATGCCAAACCGGCCCTGTTAGACCTACGGATGACTTCTGCGCATGTTTGGTGATGTGTTCTTACGTATATTAATCGAATCCGAGACTTTGGAATGCGTAGCCCAACATCGAAATTTTCACGAAAAATTTTTCCTATACCCAGAGGTCGATTTTCGGCCGTTTTCCCACATCATCTCCTGAATGCCAAACCGGCCCTGTTAGACCTACGGATGACTTCTGCGCATGTTTGGTGATGTGTTCTTACGTATATTAATCGAATCCGAGACCTTGGAATGCGTAGCCCAACATCGAAATTTTCACGAAAAATTTTTCCTATACCCAGAGGTCGATTTTCGGCCGTTTTCCCACATCATCTCCTGAATGCCAAACCGGCCCTGTTAGACCTACGGATGACTTCTGCGCATGTTTGGTGATGTGTTCTTGCGTATATTAATCGAATCCGAGACTTTGGAATGCGTAGCCCAACATCGAAATTTTCACGAAAAATTTTTCCTATACCCAGAGGTCGATTTTCGGCCGTTTTCCCACATCATCTCCTGAATGCCAAACCGGCCCTGTTAGACCTACGGATGACTTCTGCGCATGTTTGGTGATGTGTTCTTACGTATATTAATCGAATCCGAGACTTTGGAATGCGTAGCCCAACATCGAAATTTTCACGAAAAATTTTTCCTATACCCAGAGGTCGATTTTCGGCCGTTTTCCCACATCATCTCCTGAATGCCAAACCGGCCCTGTTAGACCTACGGATGACTTCTGCGCATGTTTGGTGATGTGTTCTTGCGTATATTAATCGAATCCGAGACTTTGGAATGCGTAGCCCAACATCGAAATTTTCACGAAAAATTTTTCCTATACCCAGAGGTCGATTTTCGGCCGTTTTCCCACATCATCTGCTGAATGCCAAACCGGCCCTGTTAGACCTACGGATGACTTCTGCGCATGTTTGTTGGTGTGTTCTTACGTATATTAATCGAATCCGAGACTTTGGAATGCGTAGCCAACATCGAAATTTTCACGAAAAATTTTTCCTATACCCAGAGGTCGATTTTCGGCCGTCTTCCCACATCATCTCCTGAATGCCAAACCGGCCCCGTTAGACCTACGGATGACTTCTGCGCATGTTTGGTGATGTGTTCTTGCGTATATTAATCGAATCCGAGACTTTGGAATGCGTAGCCCAACATCGAAATTTTCACGAAAAATTTTTCCTATACCCAGAGGTCGACTTTCGGCCGTTTTCCCACATCATCTCCTGAATGCCAAACCGGCACTGTTAGACCTACGGATGACTTCTGCGCATGTTTGGTGATGTGTTCTTACGTATATTAATCGAATCCGAGACTTTGGAATGCGTAGCCCAACATCGAAATTTTCACGAAAAATTTTTCCTATACCCAGAGGTCGATTTTCGGCCGTTTTCCCACATCATCTCCTGAATGCCAAACCGGCCCTGTTAGACCTACGGATGACTTCTGCGCATGTTTGGTGATGTGTTCTTACATATATTAATCGAATCCGAGACTTTGGAGTGCGTAGCCCTGTCAGACCTACGGATGACTTCTGCGCATGTTTGGTGATGTGTTCTTACGTATATTAATCGAATCCGAGACTTTGGAATGCGTAGCCCAACATCGAAATTTTCACGAAAAATTTTTCCTATACCCAGAGGTCGACTTTCGGCCGTTTTCCCACATCATCTCCTGAATGCCAAACCGGCACTGTTAGACCTACGGATGACTTCTGCGCATGTTTGTTGGTGTGTTCTTACGTATATTAATCGAATCCGAGACTTTGGAATGCGTAGCCCAACATCGAAATTTTCACGAAAAATTTTTCCTATACCCAGAGGTCGATTTTCGGCCGTTTTCCCACATCATCTCCTGAATGCCAAACCGGCCCTGTTAGACCTACGGATGACTTCTGCGCATGTTTGGTGATGTGTTCTTGCGTATATTAATCGAATCCGAGACTTTGGAATGCGTAGCCCAACATCGAAATTTTCACGAAAAATTTTTCCCATACCCAGAGGTCGATTTTCGGCCGTTTTCCCACATCATCTCCTGAATGCCAAACCGGCCCTGTTAGACCTACGGATGACTTCTGCGCATGTTTGGTGATGTGTTCTTACGTATATTAATCGAATCCGAGACTTTGGAATGCGTAGCCCAACATCGAAATTTTCACGAAAAATTTTTCCTATACCCAGAGGTCGATTTTCGGCCGTTTTCCCACATCATCTCCTGAATGCCAAACCGGCCCTGTTAGACCTACGGATGACTTCTGCGCATGTTTGGTGATGTGTTCTTACGTATATTAATCGAATCCGAGACTTTGGAATGCGTAGCCCAACATCGAAATTTTCACGAAAAATTTTTCCTATACCCAGAGGTCGATTTTCGGCCGTTTTCCCACATCATCTCCTGAATGCCAAACCGGCCCTGTTAGACCTACGGATGACTTCTGCGCATGTTTGGTGATGTGTTCTTGCGTATATTAATCGAATCCGAGACTTTGGAATGCGTAGCCCAACATCGAAATTTTCACGAAAAATTTTTCCTATACCCAGAGGTCGATTTTCGGCCGTTTTCCCACATCATCTCCTGAATGCCAAACCGGCCCTGTTAGACCTACGGATGACTTCTGCGCATGTTTGGTGATGTGTTCTTACGTATATTAATCGAATCCGAGACTTTGGAATGCGTAGCCCAACATCGAAATTTTCACGAAAAATTTTTCCTATACCCAGAGGTCGATTTTCGGCCGTTTTCCCACATCATCTCCTGAATGCCAAACCGGCCCTGTTAGACCTACGGATGACTTCTGCGCATGTTTGGTGATGTGTTCTTGCGTATATTAATCGAATCCGAGACTTTGGAATGCGTAGCCCAACATCGAAATTTTCACGAAAAATTTTTCCTATACCCAGAGGTCGATTTTCGGCCGTTTTCCCACATCATCTCCTGAATGCCAAACCGGCCCTGTTAGACCTACGGATGACTTCTGCGCATGTTTGGTGATGTGTTCTTACGTATATTAATCGAATCCGAGACTTTGGAATGCGTAGCCCAACATCGAAATTTTCACGAAAAATTTTTCCTATACCCAGAGGTCGATTTTCGGCCGTTTTTCCCACATCATTTCCTGAATGCCAAACCGGCCCTGTTAGACCTAAGGATGACTTCTGCGCTTGTTTGGTGATGTGTTCTTACGTATATTAATCGAATCCGAGACTTTGGAATGCGTAGCCCAACATCGAAATTTTCACGAAAAATTTTTCCTATACCCAGAGGTCGATTTTCGGCCGTTTCCCACATCATCTCCTGAATGCCAAACCGGCCCTGTTAGACCTACGGATGACTTCTGCGCATGTTTGGTGATGTGTTCTTACGTATATTAATCGAATCCGAGACTTTGGAATGCGTAGCCCAACATCGAAATTTTCACGAAAAATTTTTCCTATACCCAGAGGTCGATTTTCGGCCGTTTTCCCACATCATCTCCTGAATGCCAAACCGGCCCTGTTAGACCTACGGATGACTTCTGCGCATGTTTGGTGATGTGTTCTTGCGTATATTAATCGAATCCGACACTTTGGAATGCGTAGCCCAACATCGAAATTTTCACGAAAAATTTTTCCTATACCCAGAGGTCGATTTTCGGCCGTTTTCCCACATCATCTCCTGAATGCCAAACCGGCCCTGTTAGACCTACGGATGACTTCTGCGCATGTTTGGTGATGTGTTCTTACGTATATTAATCGAATCCGAGACTTTGGAATGCGTAGCCCAACATCGAAATTTTCACGAAAAATTTTTCCTATACCCAGAGGTCGATTTTCGGCCGTTTTCCCACATCATCTCCTGAATGCCAAACCGGCCCTGTTAGACCTACGGATGACTTCTGCGCATGTTTGGTGATGTGTTCTTACGTATATTAATCGAATCCGAGACTTTGGAATGCGTAGCCCAACATCGAAATTTTCACGAAAAATTTTTCCTATACCCAGAGGTCGATTTTCGGCCGTTTTCCCACATCATCTCCTGAATGCCAAACCGGCCCTGTTAGACCTACGGATGACTTTTGCGCATGTTTGGTGATGTGTTCTTACGTATATTAATCGAATCCGAGACTTTGGAGTGCGTAGCCCTGTCAGACCTACGGATGACTTCTGCGCATGTTTGGTGATGTGTTCTTACGTATATTAATCGAATCCGAGACTTTGGAATGCGTAGCCCAACATCGAAATTTTCACGAAAAATTTTTCCTATACCCAGAGGTCGATTTTCGGCCGTTTTCCCACATCATCTCCTGAATGCCAAACCGGCCCTGTTAGACCTACGGATGACTTCTGCGCATGTTTGGTGATGTGTTCTTGCGTATATTAATCGAATCCGAGACTTTGGAATGCGTAGCCCAACATCGAAATTTTCACGAAAAATTTTTCCCATACCCAGAGGTCGATTTTCGGCCGTTTTCCCACATCATCTCCTGAATGCCAAACCGGCCCTGTTAGACCTACGGATGACTTCTGCGCATGTTTGGTGATGTGTTCTTACGTATATTAATCGAATCCGAGACTTTGGAATGCGTAGCCCAACATCGAAATTTTCACGAAAAATTTTTCCTATACCCAGAGGTCGATTTTCGGCCGTTTTCCCACATCATCTCCTGAATGCCAAACCGGCCCTGTTAGACCTACGGATGACTTCTGCGCATGTTTGGTGATGTGTTCTTGCGTATATTAATCGAATCCGAGACTTTGGAATGCGTAGCCCAACATCGAAATTTTCACGAAAAATTTTTCCTATACCCAGAGGTCGATTTTCGGCCGTTTTCCCACATCATCTCCTGAATGCCAAACCGGCCCTGTTAGACCTACGGATGACTTCTGCGCATGTTTGGTGATGTGTTCTTACGTATATTAATCGAATCCGAGACTTTGGAATGCGTAGCCCAACATCGAAATTTTCACGAAAAATTTTTCCTATACCCAGAGGTCGATTTTCGGCCGTTTTCCCACATCATCTCCTGAATGCCAAACCGGCCCTGTTAGACCTACGGATGACTTCTGCGCATGTTTGGTGATGTGTTCTTACGTATATTAATCGAATCCGAGACTTTGGAATGCGTAGCCCAACATCGAAATTTTCACGAAAAATTTTTTCTATACCCAGAGGTCGATTTTCGGCCGTCTTCCCACATCATCTCCTGAATGCCAAACCGGCCCTGTTAGACCTACGGATGACTTCTGCGCATGTTTGGTGATGTGTTCTTACGTATATTAATCGAATCCGAGACTTTGGAATGCGTAGCCCAACATCGAAATTTTCACGAAAAATTTTTCCTATACCCAGAGGTCGATTTTCGGCCGTCTTCCCACATCATCTCCTGAATGCCAAACCGGCCCTGTTAGACCTACGGATGACTTCTGCGCATGTTTGGTGATGTGTTCTTGCGTATATTAATCGAATCCGAGACTTTGGAATGCGTAGCCCAACATCGAAATTTTCACGAAAAATTTTTCCTATACCCAGAGGTCGACTTTCGGCCGTTTTCCCACATCATCTCCTGAATGCCAAACCGGCACTGTTAGACCTACGGATGACTTCTGCGCATGTTTGGTGATGTGTTCTTACGTATATTAATCGAATCCGAGACTTTGGAATGCGTAGCCCAACATCGAAATTTTCACGAAAAATTTTTCCTATACCCAGAGGTCGATTTTCGGCCGTTTTCCCACATCATCTCCTGAATGCCAAACCGGCCCTGTTAGACCTACGGATGACTTCTGCGCATGTTTGGTGATGTGTTCTTACGTATATTAATCGAATCCGAGACTTTGGAGTGCGTAGCCCTGTCAGACCTACGGATGACTTCTGCGCATGTTTGGTGATGTGTTCTTACGTATATTAATCGAATCCGAGACTTTGGAATGCGTAGCCCAACATCGAAATTTTCACGAAAAATTTTTCCTATACCCAGAGGTCGATTTTCGGCCGTTTTCCCACATCATCTCCTGAACGCCAAACCGGCCCTGTTAGGATGACTTCTGCGCATGTTTGGTGATGTGTTCTTACGTATATTAATCGAATTCGAGACTTTGAAATGCGTAGCCCAACATCGAAATTTTCACGAAAAATTTTTCCTATACCCAGAGGTCGATTTTCGGCCGTTTTCCCACATCATCTCCTGAATGCCAAACCGGCCCTGTTAGACCTACGGATGACTTCTGCGCATGTTTGGTGATGTGTTCTTACGTATATTAATCGAATCCGAGACTTTGGAGTGCGTAGCCCTGTCAGACCTACGGATGACTTCTGCGCATGTTTGGTGATGTGTTCTTACGTATATTAATCGAATCCGAGACTTTGGAGTGCGTAGCCCTGTCAGACCTACGGATGACTTCTGCGCATGTTTGGTGATGTGTTCTTGCGTATATTAATCGAATCCGAGACTTTAGAATGCGTAGCCCAACATCGAAATTTTCACGAAAAATTTTTCCTATACCCAGAGGTCGATTTTCGGCCGTTTTTCCCACATCATTTCCTGAATGCCAAACCGGCCCTGTTAGACCTACGGATGACTTCTGCGCATGTTTGGTGATGTGTTCTTACGTATATTAATCGAATCCGAGACTTTGGAATGCGTAGCCCAACATCGAAATTTTCACGAAAAATTTTTCCTATACCCAGAGGTCGATTTTCGGCCGTTTTCCCACATCATCTCCTGAATGCCAAACCGGCCCTGTTAGACCTACGGATGACTTCTGCGCATGTTTGGTGATGTGTTCTTACGTATATTAATCGAATCCGAGACTTTGGAATGCGTAGCCCAACATCGAAATTTTCACGAAAAATTTTTCCTATACCCAGAGGTCGATTTTCGGCCGTTTTCCCACATCATCTCCTGAATGCCAAACCGGCCCTGTTAGACCGACGGATGACTTCTGCGCATGTTTGGTGATGTGTTCTTACGTATATTAATCGAATCCGAGACTTTGGAATGCGTAGCCCAACATCGAAATTTTCACGAAAAATTTTTCCTATACCCAGAGGTCGATTTTTGGCCGTCTTCCCACATCATCTCCTGAATGCCAAACCGGCCCTGTTAGACCTACGGATGACTTCTGCGCATGTTTGGTGATGTGTTCTTACGTATATTAATCGAATCCGAGACTTTGGAATGCGTAGCCCAACATCGAAATTGTCACGAAAAATTTTTCCTATACCCAGAGGTCGATTTTCGGCCGTTTTCCCACATCATCTCCTGAATGCCAAACCGGCCCTGTTAGACCTACGGATGACTTCTGCGCATGTTTGGTGATGTGTTCTTGCGTATATTAATCGAATCCGAGACTTTGGAATGCGTAGCCCAACATCGAAATTTTCACGAAAAATTTTTCCTATACCCAGAGGTCGACTTTCGGCCGTTTTCCCACATCATCTCCTGAATGCCAAACCGGCCCTGTTTGACCTACGGATGACTTCTGCGCATGTTTGGTGATGTGTTCTTACGTATATTAATCGAATCCGAGACTTTGGAATGCGTAGCCCAACATCGAAATTTTCACGAAAAATTT
Source organism: Eristalis intricaria (assembly GCA_964034865.1). Lineage (NCBI taxonomy): Eukaryota > Metazoa > Arthropoda > Insecta > Diptera > Syrphidae > Eristalis > Eristalis intricaria. The sequence continues at coordinate 17,109,422 of OZ035875.1, forward strand.
TTCCTATACCCAGAGGTCGATTTTCGGCCGTCTTCCCACATCATCTCCTGAATGCCAAACCGGCCCTGTTAGACCTACGGATGACTTCTGCGCATGTTTGGTGATGTGTTCTTACGTATATTAATCGAATCCGAGACTTTGGAATGCGTAGCCCAACATCGAAATTTTCACGAAAAATTTTTCCTATACCCAGAGGTCGATTTTCGGCCGTTTTCCCACATCATCTCCTGAATGCCAAACCGGCCCTGTTAGACCTACGGATGACTTCTGCGCATGTTTGGTGATGTGTTCTTGCGTATATTAATCGAATCCGAGACTTTGGAATGCGTAGCCCAACATCGAAATTTTCACGAAAAATTTTTCCTATACCCAGAGGTCGATTTTCGGCCGTTTTCCCACATCATCTCCTGAATGCCAAACCGGCCCTGTTAGACCTACGGATGACTTCTGCGCATGTTTGGTGATGTGTTCTTACGTATATTAATCGAATCCGAGACTTTGGAATGCGTAGCCCAACATCGAAATTTTCACGAAAAATTTTTCCTATACCCAGAGGTCGATTTTCGGCCGTTTTCCCACATCATCTCCTGAATGCCAAACCGGCCCTGTTAGACCGACGGATGACTTCTGCGCATGTTTGGTGATGTGTTCTTACGTATATTAATCGAATCCGAGACTTTGGAATGCGTAGCCCAACATCGAAATTTTCACGAAAAATTTTTCCTATACCCAGAGGTCGATTTTTGGCCGTCTTCCCACATCATCTCCTGAATGCCAAACCGGCCCTGTTAGACCTACGGATGACTTCTGCGCATGTTTGGTGATGTGTTCTTACGTATATTAATCGAATCCGAGACTTTGGAATGCGTAGCCCAACATCGAAATTTTCACGAAAAATTTTTCCTATACCCAGAGGTCGATTTTCGGCCGTTTTCCCACATCATCTCCTGAATGCCAAACCGGCCCTGTTAGACCTACGGATGACTTCTGCGCATGTTTGGTGATGTGTTCTTGCGTATATTAATCGAATCCGAGACTTTGGAATGCGTAGCCCAGCATCGAAATTTTCACGAAAAATTTTTCCTATACCCAGAGGTCGATTTTCGGCCGTTTTCCCACATCATCTCCTGAATGCCAAACCGGCCCTGTTAGACCTACGGATGACTTCTGCGCATGTTTGGTGATGTGTTCTTACGTATATTAATCGAATCCGAGACTTTGGAATGCGTAGCCCAACATCGAAATTTTCACGAAAAATTTTTCCTATACCCAGAGGTCGATTTTCGGCCGTTTTCCCACATCATCTGCTGAATGCCAAACCGGCCCTGTTAGACCTACGGATGACTTCTGCGCATGTTTGGTGGTGTGTTCTTACGTATATTAATCGAATCCGAGACTTTGGAATGCGTAGCCCAACATCGAAATTTTCACGAACAATTTTTCCTATACCCAGAGGTCGATTTTCGGCCGTCTTCCCACATCATCTCCTGAATGCCAAACCGGCCCTGTTAGACCTACGGATGACTTCTGCGCATGTTTGGTGATGTGTTCTTGCGTATATTAATCGAATCCGAGACTTTGGAATGCGTAGCCCAACATCGAAATTTTCACGAAAAATTTTTCCTATACCCAGAGGTCGATTTTCGGCCGTTTTCCCACATCATCTCCTGAATGCCAAACCGGCCCTGTTAGACCTACGGATGACTTCTGCGCATGTTTGGTGATGTGTTCTTACGTATATTAATCGAATCCGAGACTTTGGAATGCGTAGCCCAACATCGAAATTTTCACGAAAAATTTTTCCTATACCCAGAGGTCGATTTTCGGCCGTTTTCCAACATCATCTCCTGAATGCCAAACCGGCCCTGTTAGACCTACGGATGACTTCTGCGCATGTTTGGTGATGTGTTCTTGCGTATATTAATCGAATCCGAGACTTTGGAATGCGTAGCCCAACATCGAAATTTTCACGAAAAATTTTTCCTATACCCAGAGGTCGACTTTCGGCCGTTTTCCCACATCATCTCCTGAATGCCAAACCGGCACTGTTAGACCTACGGATGACTTCTGCGCATGTTTGGTGATGTGTTCTTACGTATATTAATCGAATCCGAGACTTTGGAATGCGTAGCCCAACATCGAAATTTTCACGAAAAATTTTTCCTATATCCAGAGGTCGATTTTCGGCCGTTTTCCCACATCATCTCCTGAATGCCAAACCGGCCCTGTTAGACCTACGGATGACTTCTGCGCATGTTTGGTGATGTGTTCTTGCGTATATTAATCGAATCCGAGACTTTGGAATGCGTAGCCCAACATCGAAATTTTCACGAAAAATTTTTCCTATACCCAGAGGTCGATTTTCGGCCGTTTTCCCACATCATCTCCTGAATGCCAAACCGGCCCTGTTAGACCTACGGATGACTTCTGCGCATGTTTGGTGATGTGTTCTTGCGTATATTAATCGAATCCGAGACTTTGGAATGCGTAGCCCAACATCGAAATTTTCACGAAAAATTTTTCCTATACCCAGAGGTCGATTTTCGGCCGTTTTCCCACATCATCTCCTGAATGCCAAACCGGCCCTGTTAGACCTACGGATGACTTCTGCGCATGTTTGGTGATGTGTTCTTACGTATATTAATCGAATCCGAGACTTTGGAATGCGTAGCCCAACATCGAAATTTTCACGAAAAATTTTTCCTATACCCAGAGGTCGATTTTCGGCCGTTTTCCCACATCATCTCCTGAATGCCAAACCGGCCCTGTTAGACCTACGGATGACTTCTGCGCATGTTTGGTGATGTGTTCTTGCGTATATTAATCGAATCCGAGACTTTGGAATGCGTAGCCCAACATCGAAATTTTCACGAAAAATTGTTCCTATACCCAGAGGTCGATTTTCGGCCGTTTTCCCACATCATCTCCTGAATGCCAAACCGGCCCTGTTAGACCTACGGATGACTTCTGCGCATGTTTGGTGATGTGTTCTTACGTATATTAATCGAATCCGAGACTTTGGAATGCGTAGCCCAACATCGAAATTTTCACGAAAAATTTTTCCTATATCCAGAGGTCGATTTTCGGCCGTTTTCCCACATCATCTCCTGAATGCCAAACCGGCCCTGTTAGACCTACGGATGACTTCTGCGCATGTTTGGTGATGTGTTCTTGCGTATATTAATCGAATCCGAGACTTTGGAATGCGTAGCCCAACATCGAAATTTTCACGAAAAATTTTTCCTATACCCAGAGGTCGATTTTCGGCCGTTTTCCCACATCATCTCCTGAATGCCAAACCGGCCCTGTTAGACCTACGGATGACTTCTGCGCATGTTTGGTGATGTGTTCTTACGTATATTAATCGAATCCGAGACTTTGGAATGCGTAGCCCAACATCGAAATTTTCACGAAAAATTTTTCCTATACCCAGAGGTCGATTTTCGGCCGTTTTCCCACATCATCTCCTGAATGCCAAACCGGCCCTGTTAGACCTACGGATGACTTCTGCGCATGTTTGGTGATGTGTTCTTGCGTATATTAATCGAATCCGAGACTTTGGAATGCGTAGCCCAACATCGAAATTTTCACGAAAAATTTTTCCTATACCCAGAGGTCGATTTTCGGCCGTTTTCCCACATCATCTGCTGAATGCCAAACCGGCCCTGTTAGACCTACGGATGACTTCTGCGCATGTTTGGTGATGTGTTCTTGCGTATATTAATCGAATCCGAGACTTTGGAATGCGTAGCCCAACATCGAAATTTTCACGAAAAATTTTTCCTATACCCAGAGGTCGATTTTCGGCCGTTTTCCCACATCATCTCCTGAATGCCAAACCGGCCCTGTTAGACCTACGGATGACTTCTGCGCATGTTTGGTGATGTGTTCTTACGTATATTAATCGAATCCGAGACTTTGGAATGCGTAGCCCAACATCGAAATTTTCACGAAAAATTGTTCCTATACCCAGAGGTCGATTTTCGGCCGTTTTCCCACATCATCTCCTGAATGCCAAACCGGCCCTGTTAGACCTACGGATGACTTCTGCGCATGTTTGGTGATGTGTTCTTACGTATATTAATCGAATCCGAGACTTTGGAATGCGTAGCCCAACATCGAAATTTTCACGAACAATTTTTCCTATACCCAGAGGTCGATTTTCGGCCGTTTTCCCACATCATCTGCTGAATGCCAAACCGGCCCTGTTAGACCTACGGATGACTTCTGCGCATGTTTGGTGATGTGTTCTTGCGTATATTAATCGAATCCGAGACTTTGGAATGCGTAGCCCAACATCGAAATTTTCACGAAAAATTGTTCCTATACCCAGAGGTCGATTTTCGGCCGTTTTCCCACATCATCTCCAGAACGCCAAACCGGCCCTGTTAGACCTACGGATGACTTCTGCGCATGTTTGGTGATGTGTTCTTGCGTATATTAATCGAATCCGAGACTTTGGAATGCGTAGCCCAACATCGAAATTTTCACGAAAAATTTTTCCTATACCCAGAGATCGATTTTCGGCCGTTTTCCCACATCATCTCCTCAATGCCAAACCGGCCCTGTTAGACCTACGGATGACTTCTGCGCATGTTTGGTGATGTGTTCTTACGTATATTAATCGAATCCGAGACTTTGGAATGCGTAGCCCAACATCGAAATTTTCACGAAAAATTTTTCCTATACCCAGAGGTCGATTTTCGGCCGTTTTCCCACATCATCTCCTGAATGCCAAACCGGCCCTGTTAGACCTACGGATGACTTCTGCGCATGTTTGGTGATGTGTTCTTACGTATATTAATCGAATCCGAGACTTTGGAATGCGTAGCCCAACATCGAAATTTTCACGAAAAATTTTTCCTATACCCAGAGGTCGATTTCCTGCCGTTTTCCCACATCATCTCCTGAATGCCAAACCGGCCCTGTTAGACCTACGGATGACTTCTGCGCATGTTTGGTGATGTGTTCTTACGTATATTAATCGAATCCGAGACTTTGGAATGCGTAGCCCAACATCGAAATTTTCACGAAAAATTTTTCCTATACCCAGAGGTCGATTTCCGGCCGTTTTCCCACATCATCTCCTGAATGCCAAACCGGCCCTGTTAGACCTACGGATGACTTCTGCGCATGTTTGGTGATGTGTTCTTGCGTATATTAATCGAATCCGAGACTTTGGAATGCGTAGCCCAACATCGAAATTTTCACGAAAAATTTTTCCTATACCCAGAGGTCGATTTTCGGCCGTTTTCCCACATCATCTGCTGAATGCCAAACCGGCCCTGTTAGACCTACGGATGACTTCTGCGCATGTTTGGTGGTGTGTTCTTACGTATATTAATCGAATCCGAGACTTTGGAATGCGTAGCCAACATCGAAATTTTCACGAAAAATTTTTCCTATACCCAGAGGTCGATTTTCGGCCGTTTTCCCACATCATCTCCTGAATGCCAAACCGGCCCTGTTAGACCTACGGATGACTTCTGCGCATGTTTGGTGATGTGTTCTTGCGTATATTAATCGAATCCGAGACTTTGGAATGCGTAGCCCAACATCGAAATTTTCACGAAAAATTTTTCCTATACCCAGAGGTCGATTTTCGGCCGTTTTCCCACATCATCTGCTGAATGCCAAACCGGCCCTGTTAGACCTACGGATGACTTCTGCGCATGTTTGTTGGTGTGTTCTTACGTATATTAATCGAATCCGAGACTTTGGAATGCGTAGCCAACATCGAAATTTTCACGAAAAATTTTTCCTATACCCAGAGGTCGATTTTCGGCCGTTTTCCCACATCATCTCCTCAATGCCAAACCGGCCCTGTTAGACCTACGGATGACTTCTGCGCATGTTTGGTGATGTGTTCTTGCGTATATTAATAGAATCGGAGACTTTGGAATGCGTAGCCCAACATCGAAATTTTCACGAAAAATTTTTCCTATACCCAGGGGTCGATTTTCGGCCGTTTTCCCACATCATCTCCTGAATGCCAAACCGGCCCTGTTAGACCTACGGATGACTTCTGCGACTTCATGTTTGGTGATGTGTTCTTGCGTATATTAATCGAATCCGAGACGTTGGAATACGTAGCCCAACATCGAAATTTTCACGAAAAATTTTTCCTATATCCAGAGGTCGATTTTCGGCCGTTTTTCCACATCATCTCCTGAATGCCAAACCGGCCCTGTTAGACCTACGGATGACTTCTGCGCATGTTTGGTGATGTGTTCTTACGTATATTAATCGAATCCGAGACTTTGGAATGCGTAGCCCAACATCGAAATTTTCACGAAAAATTTTTCCTATACCCAGAGGTCGATTTCCTGCCGTTTTCCCACATCATCTCCTGAATGCCAAACCGGCCCTGTTAGACCTACGGATGACTTCTGCGCATGTTTGGTGATGTGTTCTTACGTATATTAATCGAATCCGAGACTTTGGAATGCGTAGCCCAACATCGAAATTTTCACGAAAAATTTTTCCTATACCCAGAGGTCGATTTTCGGCCGTTTTCCCACATCATCTCCTGAATGCCAAACCGGCCCTGTTAGAACTACGGATGACTTCTGCGCATGTTTGGTGATGTGTTCTTGCGTATATTAATCGAATCCGAGACTTTGGAATGCGTAGCCCAACATCGAAATTTTCACGAAAAATTTTTCCTATACCCAGAGGTCGATTTTCGGCCGTTTTCCTACATCATCTGCTGAATGCCAAACCGGCCCTGTTAGACCTACGGATGACTTCTGCGCATGTTTGGTGGTGTGTTCTTACGTATATTAATCGAATCCGAGACTTTGGAATGCGTAGCCAACATCGAAATTTTCACGAACAATTTTTCCTATACCCAGAGGTCGATTTTCGGCCGTTTTCCCACATCATCTCCTGAATGCCAAACCGGCCCTGTTAGACCTACGGATGACTTCTGCGCATGTTTGGTGATGTGTTCTTGCGTATATTAATCGAATCGGAGACTTTGGAATGCGTAGCCCAACATCGAAATTTTCACGAAAAATTTTTCCTATACCCAGAGGTCGATTTTCGGCCGTTTTCCCACATCATCTCCTGAATGCCAAACCGGCCCTGTTAGACCTACGGATGACTTCTGCGCATGTTTGGTGATGTGTTCTTACGTATATTAATCGAATCCGAGACTTTGGAATGCGTAGCCCAACATCGAAATTTTCACGAAAAATTTTTCCTATACCCAGAGGTCGATTTTCGGCCGTTTTCCCACATCATCTCCTGAATGCCAAACCGGCCCTGTTAGACCTACGGATGACTTCTGCGCATGTTTGGTGATGTGTTCTTACGTATATTAATCGAATCCGAGACTTTGGAATGCGTAGCCCAACATCGAAATTTTCACGAAAAATTTTTCCTATACCCAGGGGTCGATTTTCGGCCGTTTTCCCACATCATCTCCTGAATGCCAAACCGGCCCTGTTAGACCTACGGATGACTTCTGCGCATGTTTGGTGATGTGTTCTTACGTATATTAATCGAATCCGAGACTTTGGAATGCGTAGCCCAACATCGAAATTTTCACGAAAAATTTTTCCTATACCCAGAGGTCGATTTTCGGCCGTTTTCCCACATCATCTCCTGAATGCCAAACCGGCCCTGTTAGACCTACGGATGACTTCTGCGCATGTTTGGTGATGTGTTCTTACGTATATTAATCGAATCCGAGACTTTGGAATGCGTAGCCCAACATCGAAATTTTCACGAAAAATTTTTCCTATACCCAGAGGTCGATTTTCGGCCGTTTACCCACATCATCTCCTGAATGCCAAACCGGCCCTGTTAGACCTACGGATGACTTCTGCGCATGTTTGGTGATGTGTTCTTGCGTATATTAATCGAATCCGAGACTTTGGAATGCGTAGCCCAACATCGAAATTTTCACGAAAAATTTTTCCTATACCCAGAGGTCGATTTTCGGCCGTTTTCCCACATCATCTGCTGAATGCCAAACCGGCCCTGTTAGACCTACGGATGACTTCTGCGCATGTTTGGTGGTGTGTTCTTACGTATATTAATCGAATCCGAGACTTTGGAATGCGTAGCCCAACATCGAAATTTTCACGAAAAATTTTTCCTATACCCAGAGGTCGATTTTCGGCCGTTTTCGCACATCATCTCCTGAATGCCAAACCGGCCCTGTTAGACCTACGGATGACTTCTGCGCATGTTTGGTGATGTGTTCTTGCGTATATTAATCGAATCGGAGACTTTGGAATGAGTAGCCCAACATCGAAATTTTCACGAAAAATTTTTCCTATACCCAGAGGTCGATTTTCGGCCGTTTTCCCACATCATCTCCTGAATGCCAAACCGGCCCTGTTAGACCTACGGATGACTTCTGCGCATGTTTGGTGATGTGTTCTTGCTATATTAATCGAATCCGAGACGTTGGAATACGTAGCCCAACATCGAAATTTTCACGAAAAATTTTTCCTATATCCAGAGGTCGATTTTCGGCCGTTTTCCCACATCATCTCCTGAATGCCAAACCGGCCCTGTTAGACCTACGGATGACTTCTGCGCATGTTTGGTGATGTGTTCTTACGTATATTAATCGAATCCGAGACTTTGGAATGCGTAGCCCAACATCGAAATTTTCACGAACAATTTTTCCCATACCCAGAGGTCGATTTTCGGCCGTTTTCCCACATCATCTCCTGAATGCCAAACCGGCCCTGTTAGACCTACGGATGACTTCTGCGCATGTTTGGTGATGTGTTCTTGCGTATATTAGTCGAATCCGAGACTTTGGAATGCGTAGCCCAACATCGAAATTTTCACGAAAAATTTTTCCTATACCCAGAGGTCGATTTTCGGCCGTTTTCCCACATCATCTCCTGAATGCCAAACCGGCCCTGTTAGACCTACGGATGACTTCTGCGCATGTTTGGTGATGTGTTCTTGCGTATATTAATCGAATCCGAGACTTTGGAATGCGTAGCCCAACATCGAAATTTTCACGAAAAATTTTTCCTATACCCAGAGGTCGATTTTCGGCCGTTTTCCCACATCATCTCCTGAATGCCAAACCGGCCCTGTTAGACCTACGGATGACTTCTGCGCATGTTTGGTGATGTGTTCTTACGTATATTAGTCGAATCCGAGACTTTGGAATGCGTAGCCCAACATCGAAATTTTCACGAAAAATTTTTCCTATACCCAGAGGTCGATTTTCGGCCGTTTTCCCACATCATCTCCTGAATGCCAAACCGGCCCTGTTAGACCTACGGATGACTTCTGCGCATGTTTGCTGATGTGTTCTTGCGTATATTAATCGAATCCGAGACTTTGGAATGCGTAGCCCAACATGGAAATTTTCACGAAAAATTTTTCCTATACCCAGAGGTCGATTTTCGGCCGTTTTCCCACATCATCTGCTGAATGCCAAACCGGCCCTGTTAGACCTACGGATGACTTCTGCGCATGTTTGGTGATGTGTTCTTACGTATATTAATCGAATCCGAGACTTTGGAATGCGTAGCCCAACATCGAAATTTTCACGAAAAATTTTTCCTATACCCAGAGGTCGATTTTCGGCCGTTTTCCCACATCATCTCCTGAATGCCAAACCAGCCCTGTTAGACCTACGGATGACTTCTGCGCATGTTTGGTGATGTGTTCTTACGTATATTAATCGAATCCGAGACTTTGGAATGCGTAGCCCAACATCGAAATTTTCACGAAAAATTTTTCCTATACCCAGAGGTCGATTTTCGGCCGTTTTCCCACATCATCTCCTGAATGCCAAACCGGCCCTGTTAGACCTACGGATGACTTCTGCGCATGTTTGGTGATGTGTTCTTACGTATATTAATCGAATCCGAGACTTTGGAATGCGTAGCCCAACATCGAAATTTTCACGAAAAATTTTTCCTATACCCAGAGGTCGATTTTCGGCCGTTTTCCCACATCATCTCCTGAATGCCAAACCGGCCCTGTTAGACCTACGGATGACTTCTGCGCATGTTTGGTGATGTGTTCTTGCTATATTAATCGAATCCGAGACGTTGGAATACGTAGCCCAACATCGAAATTTTCACGAAAAATTTTTCCTATATCCAGAGGTCGATTTTCGGCCGTTTTCCCACATCATCTCCTGAATGCCAAACCGGCCCTGTTAGACCTACGGATAACTTCTGCGCATGTTTGGTGATGTGTTCTTACGTATATTAATCGAATCCGAGACTTTGGAATGCGTAGCCCAACATCGAAATTTTCACGAAAAATTTTTCCCATACCCAGAGGTCGATTTTCGGCCGTTTTCCCACATCATCTCCTGAATGCCAAACCGGCCCTGTTAGACCTACGGATGACTTCTGCGCATGTTTGGTGATGTGTTCTTGCGTATATTAGTCGAATCCGAGACTTTGGAATGCGTAGCCCAACATCGAAATTTTCACGAAAAATTTTTCCTATACCCAGAGGTCGATTTTCGGCCGTTTTCCCACATCATCTCCTGAATGCCAAACCGGCCCTGTTAGACCTACGGATGACTTCTGCGCATGTTTGGTGATGTGTTCTTGCGTATATTAATCGAATCCGAGACTTTGGAATGCGTAGCCCAACATCGAAATTTTCACGAAAAATTTTTCCTATACCCAGAGGTCGATTTTCGGCCGTTTTCCCACATCATCTCCTGAATGCCAAACCGGCCCTGTTAGACCTACGGATGACTTCTGCGCATGTTTGGTGATGTGTTCTTACGTATATTAGTCGAATCCGAGACTTTGGAATGCGTAGCCCAACATCGAAATTTTCACGAAAAATTTTTCCTATACCCAGAGGTCGATTTTCGGCCGTTTTCCCACATCATCTCCTGAATGCCAAACCGGCCCTGTTAGACCTACGGATGACTTCTGCGCATGTTTGCTGATGTGTTCTTGCGTATATTAATCGAATCCGAGACTTTGGAATGCGTAGCCCAACATGGAAATTTTCACGAAAAATTTTTCCTATACCCAGAGGTCGATTTTCGGCCGTTTTCCCACATCATCTGCTGAATGCCAAACCGGCCCTGTTAGACCTACGGATGACTTCTGCGCATGTTTGGTGATGTGTTCTTACGTATATTAATCGAATCCGAGACTTTGGAATGCGTAGCCCAACATCGAAATTTTCACGAAAAATTTTTCCTATACCCAGAGGTCGATTTTCGGCCGTTTTCCCACATCATCTCCTGAATGCCAAACCAGCCCTGTTAGACCTACGGATGACTTCTGCGCATGTTTGGTGATGTGTTCTTACGTATATTAATCGAATCCGAGACTTTGGAATGCGTAGCCCAACATCGAAATTTTCACGAAAAATTTTTCCCATACCCAGAGGTCGATTTTCGGCCGTTTTCCCACATCATCTCCTGAATGCCAAACCGGCCCTGTTAGACCTACGGATGACTTCTGCGCATGTTTGGTGATGTGTTCTTGCGTATATTAATCGAATCCGAGACTTTGGAATGCGTAGCCCAACATCGAAATTTTCACGAAAAATTTTTCCTATACCCAGAGGTCGATTTTCGGCCGTTTTCCCACATCATCTCCTGAATGCCAAACCGGCCCTGTTAGACCTACGGATGACTTCTGCGCATGTTTGGTGATGTGTTCTTATGTATATTAATCGAATCCGAGACTTTGGAATGCGTAGCCCAACATCGAAATTTTCACGAAAAATTTTTCCTATACCCAGAGGTCGATTTTCGGCCGTTTTCCCACATCATCTCCTGAATGCCAAACCGGCCCTGTTAGACCTACGGATGACTTCTGCGCATGTTTGGTGATGTGTTCTTGCGTATATTAATCGAATCCGAGACTTTGGAATGCGTAGCCCAACATCGAAATTTTCACGAAAAATTTTTCCTATACCCAGAGGTCGATTTTCGGCCGTTTTCCCACATCATCTCCTGAATGCCAAACCGGCCCTGTTAGACCTACGGATGACTTCTGCGCATGTTTGGCGATGTGTTCTTACGTATATTAATCGAATCCGAGACTTTGGAATGCGTAGCCCAACATCGAAATTTTCACAAAAAATTTTTCCTATACCCAGAGGTCGATTTTCGGCCGTTTTCCCACATCATCTCCTGAATGCCAAACCGGCCCTGTTAGACCTACGGATGACTTCTGCGCATGTTTGGTGATGTGTTCTTGCGTATATTAATCGAATCCGAGACTTTGGAATGCGTAGCCCAACATCGAAATTTTCACGAAAAATTTTTCCTATACCCAGAGGTCGATTTTCGGCCGTTTTCCCACATCATCTGCTGAATGCCAAACCGGCCCTGTTAGACCTACGGATGACTTCTGCGCATGTTTGGTGGTGTGTTCTTACGTATATTAATCGAATCCGAGACTTTGGAATGCGTAGCCCAACATCGAAATTTTCACGAACAATTTTTCCTATACCCAGAGGTCGATTTTCGGCCGTCTTCCCACATCATCTCCTGAATGCCAAACCGGCCCTGTTAGACCTACGGATGACTTCTGCGCATGTTTGGTGATGTGTTCTTGCGTATATTAATCGAATCCGAGACTTTGGAATGCGTAGCCCAACATCGAAATTTTCACGAAAAATTTTTCCTATACCCAGAGGTCGATTTTCGGCCGTTTTCCCACATCATCTCCTGAATGCCAAACCGGCCCTGTTAGACCTACGGATGACTTCTGCGCATGTTTGGTGATGTGTTCTTACGTATATTAATCGAATCCGAGACTTTGGAATGCGTAGCCCAACATCGAAATTTTCACGAAAAATTTTTCCTATACCCAGAGGTCGATTTTCGGCCGTTTTCCAACATCATCTCCTGAATGCCAAACCGGCCCTGTTAGACCTACGGATGACTTCTGCGCATGTTTGGTGATGTGTTCTTGCGTATATTAATCGAATCCGAGACTTTGGAATGCGTAGCCCAACATCGAAATTTTCACGAAAAATTTTTCCTATACCCAGAGGTCGACTTTCGGCCGTTTTCCCACATCATCTCCTGAATGCCAAACCGGCACTGTTAGACCTACGGATGACTTCTGCGCATGTTTGGTGATGTGTTCTTACGTATATTAATCGAATCCGAGACTTTGGAATGCGTAGCCCAACATCGAAATTTTCACGAAAAATTTTTCCTATATCCAGAGGTCGATTTTCGGCCGTTTTCCCACATCATCTCCTGAATGCCAAACCGGCCCTGTTAGACCTACGGATGACTTCTGCGCATGTTTGGTGATGTGTTCTTGCGTATATTAATCGAATCCGAGACTTTGGAATGCGTAGCCCAACATCGAAATTTTCACGAAAAATTTTTCCTATACCCAGAGGTCAATTTTCGGCCGTTTTCCCACATCACTCCTGAATGCCAAACCGGCCCTGTTAGACCTACGGATGACTTCTGCGCATGTTTGGTGATGTGTTCTTGCGTATATTAATCGAATCCGAGACTTTGGAATGCGTAGCCCAACATCGAAATTTTCACGAAAAATTGTTCCTATACCCAGAGGTCGATTTTCGGCCGTTTTCCCACATCATCTCCTGAATGCCAAACCGGCCCTGTTAGACCTACGGATGACTTCTGCGCATGTTTGGTGATGTGTTCTTGCTATATTAATCGAATCCGAGACGTTGGAATACGTAGCCCAACATCGAAATTTTCACGAAAAATTTTTCCTATATCCAGAGGTCGATTTTCGGCCGTTTTCCCACATCATCTCCTGAACGCCAAACCGGCCCTGTTAGACCTACGGATGACTTCTGCACATGTTTGGTGATGTGTTCTTGCGTATATTAATCGAATCCGAGACTTTGGAATGCGTAGCCCAACATCGAAATTTTCACGAAAAATTTTTCCTATACCCAGAGGTCGATTTTCGGCCGTTTTCCCACATCATCTCCTGAATGCCAAACCGGCCCTGTTAGACCTACGGATGACTTCTGCGCATGTTTGGTGATGTGTTCTTACGTATATTAATCGAATCCGAGACTTTGGAATGCGTAGCCCAACATCGAAATTTTCACGAAAAATTTTTCCTATACCCAGAGGTCGATTTTCGGCCGTTTTCCCACATCATCTCCTGAACGCCAAACCGGCCCTGTTAGACCTACGGATGACTTCTGCACATGTTTGGTGATGTGTTCTTGCGTATATTAATCGAATCCGAGACTTTGGAATGCGTAAGCCCAACATCGAAATTTTCACGAAAAATTTTTCCTATACCCAGAGGTCGATTTTCGGCCGTTTTCCCCACATCATCTCCTGAATGCCAAACCGGCCCTGTTAGACCTACGGATGACTTCTGCGCATGTTTGGTGATGTGTTCTTACGTATATTAATCGAATCCGAGACTTTGGAATGCGTTAGCCCAACATCGAAATTTTCACGAAAAATTTTTCCTATACCCAGAGGTCGATTTTCGGCCGTTTCCCACATCATCTCCTGAATGCCAAACCGGCCCTGTTAGACCTACGGATGACTTCTGCGCATGTTTGGTGATGTGTTCTTGCGTATATTAATCGAATCCGAGACTTTGGAATGCGTAGCCCAACATCGAAATTTTCACGAAAAATTTTTTCCTATACCCAGAGGTCGATTTTCGGCCGTTTTCCCACATCATCTCCTGAATGCCAATCCGGCCCTGTTAGACCTACGGATGACTTCTGCGCATGTTTGGTGATGTGTTCTTACGTATATTAATCGAATCCGAGACTTTGGAATGCGTAGCCCAACATCGAAATTTTCACGAAAAATTTTTCCTATACCCAGAGGTCGATTTTCGGCCGTTTTCCCACATCATCTCCTGAATGCCAAACCGGCCCTGTTAGACCTACGGATGACTTCTGCGCATGTTTGGTGATGTGTTCTTGCGTATATTAATCGAATCCGAGACTTTGGAATGCGTAGCCCAACATCGAAATTTTCACGAAAAATTTTTCCTATACCCAGAGGTCGATTTTCGGCCGTTTTCCCACATCATCTGCTGAATGCCAAACCGGCCCTGTTAGACCTACGGATGACTTCTGCGCATGTTTGGTGATGTGGTTCTTGCTATATTAATCGAATCCGAGACGTTGGAATACGTAGCCCAACATCGAAATTTTCACGAAAAATTTTTCCTATATCCAGAGGTCGATTTTCGGCCGTTTTCCCACATCATCTCCTGAACGCCAACCGGCCCTGTTAGACCTACGGATGACTTCTGCACATGTTTGGTGATGTGTTCTTGCGTATATTAATCGAATCCGAGACTTTGGAATGCGTAGCCCAACATCGAAATTTTCACGAAAAATTTTTCCTATACCCAGAGGTCGATTTTCGGCCGTTTTCCCACATCATCTCCTGAATGCCAAACCGGCCCTGTTAGACCTACGGATGACTTCTGCGCATGTTTGGTGATGTGTTCTTACGTATATTAATCGAATCCGAGACTTTGGAATGCGTAGCCCAACATCGAAATTTTCACGAAAAATTTTTCCTATACCCAGAGGTCGATTTTCGGCCGTTTTCCCACATCATCTCCTGAATGCCAAACCGGCCCTGTTAGACCTACGGATGACTTCTGCGCATGTTTGGTGATGTGTTCTTGCTATATTAATCGAATCCGAGACGTTGGAATACGTAGCCCAACATCGAAATTTTCACGAAAAATTTTTCCTATACCCAGAGGTCGATTTTCGGCCGTTTTTCCCACATCATCTCCTGAATGCAAACCGGCCCTGTTAGACCTACGGATGACTTCTGCGCATGTTTGGTGATGTGTTCTTACGTATATTAATCGAATCCGAGACTTTGGAATGCGTAGCCCAACATCGAAATTTTCACGAAAAATTTTTCCTATACCCAGAGGTCGATTTTCGGCCGTTTTCCCACATCATCTCCTGAATGCCAAACCGGCCCTGTTAGACCTACGGATGACTTCTGCGCATGTTTGGTGATGTGTTCTTACGTATATTAATCGAATCCGAGACTTTGGAATGCGTAGCCCAACATCGAAATTTTCACGAAAAATTTTTCCTATACCCAGAGGTCGATTTTCGGCCGTTTTTCCCACATCATCTCCTGAATGCCAAACCGGCCCTGTTAGACCTACGGATGACTTCTGCGCATGTTTGGTGATGTGTTCTTACGTATATTAATCGAATCCGAGACTTTGGAATGCGTAGCCCAACATCGAAATTTTCACGAAAAATTTTTCCTATACCCAGAGGTCGATTTTCGGCCGTTTTCCCACATCATCTCCTGAATGCCAACCGGCCCTGTTAGACCTACGGATGACTTCTGCGCATGTTTGGTGATGTGTTCTTACGTATATTAATCGAATCCGAGACTTTGGAATGCGTAGCCCAACATCGAAATTTTCACGAAAAATTTTTCCTATACCCAGAGGTCGATTTTCGGCCGTTTTCCCACATCATCTCCTGAATGCCAAACCGGCCCTGTTAGACCTACGGATGACTTCTGCGCATGTTTGGTGATGTGTTCTTGCGTATATTAATCGAATCCGAGACTTTGGAATACGTAGCCCAACATCGAAATTTTCACGAAAAATTTTTCCTATACCCAGAGGTCGATTTTCGGCCGTTTTCCCACATCATCTGCTGAATGCCAAACCGGCCCTGTTAGACCTACGGATGACTTCTGCGCATGTTTGGTGGTGTGTTCTTACGTATATTAATCGAATCCGAGACTTTGGAATGCGTAGCCCAACATCGAAATTTTCACGAAAAATTTTTCCTATACCCAGAGGTCGATTTTCGGCCGTTTTCCCACATCATCTCCTGAATGCCAAACCGGCCCTGTTAGACCTACGGATGACTTCTGCGCATGTTTGGTGATGTGTTCTTGCGTATATTAATCGAATCGGAGACTTTGGAATGCGTAGCCCAACATCGAAATTTTCACGAAAAAATTTTTCCTATACCCAGAGGTCGATTTTCGGCCGTTTTCCCACATCATCTCCTGAATGCCAAACCGGCCCTGTTAGACCTACGGATGACTTCTGCGCATGTTTGGTGATGTGTTCTTACGTATATTAATCGAATCCGAGACTTTGGAATGCGTAGCCCAACATCGAAATTTTCACGAAAAATTTTTCCTATACCCAGAGGTCGATTTTCGGCCGTTTTCCCACATCATCTCCTGAATGCCAAACCGGCCCCTGTTAGACCTACGGATGACTTCTGCGCATGTTTGGTGATGTGTTCTTGCTATATTAATCGAATCCGAGACGTTGGAATACGTAGCCCAACATCGAAATTTTCACGAAAAATTTTTCCTATATCCAGAGGTCGATTTTCGGCCGTTTTCCCACATCATCTCCTGAATGCCAAACCGGCCCTGTTAGACCTACGTATGACTTCTGCGCATGTTTGGTGATGTGTTCTTACGTATATTAATCGAATCCGAGACTTTGGAATGCGTAGCCCAACATCGAAATTTTCACGAAAAATTTTTCCTATACCCAGAGGTCGATTTTCGGCCGTTTTCCCACATCATCTCCTGAATGCCAAACCGGCCCTGTTAGACCTACGGATGACTTCTGCGCATGTTTGCTGATGTGTTCTTGCGTATATTAATCGAATCCGAGACTTTGGAATGCGTAGCCCAACATCGAAATTTTCACGAAAATTTTTTCCTATACCCAGAGGTCGATTTTCGGCCGTTTTCCCACATCATCTCCTGAATGCCAAACCGGCCTGTTAGACCTACGGATGACTTCTGCGCATGTTTGGTGATGTGTTCTTACGTATATTAATCGAATCCGAGACTTTGGAATGCGTAGCCCAACATCGAAATTTTCACGAAAAATTTTTCCCATACCCAGAGGTCGATTTTCGGCCGTTTTCCCACATCATCTCCTGAATGCCAAACCGGCCCTGTTAGACCTACGGATGACTTCTGCGCATGTTTGGTGATGTGTTCTTGCGTATATTAATCGAATCCGAGACTTTGGAATGCGTAGCCCAACATCGAAATTTCACGAAAAATTTTTCCTATACCCAGAGGTCGATTTTCGGCCGTTTTCCCACATCATCTCCTGAATGCCAAACCGGCCCTGTTAGACCTACGGATGACTTCTGCGCATGTTTGGTGATGTGTTCTTGCGTATATTAATCGAATCCGAGACTTTGGAATGCGTAGCCCAACATCGAAATTTCACGAAAAAATTTTTCCTATACCAGAGGTCGATTTTCGGCCGTTTTTCCCCACATCATCTCC